>CM042333.1:3207500-3267500 GCA_023566125.1 Zingel zingel
ACCTACGATGACAATTTCAGACCCCTCCATGATTTCCAAGTGGGAGAACTTGCAAAATAGCAGGGTGTTCAAATACTTATTTTCCTCACTGTATATATATATATATATATATATAACAAAATACTTTGATCAGAAGCAAAAAATGGTGATCAGGACAGTCCTACCTTTAACTGAAATCTGTGACATTATAAAATGTATGTTAGCAGTCATGCACACAGAGACTCTGACCTGGAGAACCCCAGGGCTGCTGCACCATCAGTAATTCATCCATAATCACAATGTAAACCTCTAGCTTGAAATGATGAACCACCTCACCTACAGCATTCAAATATATTATACAGGAACAAAGAAAAGGAGAGAGAGAGAGAGAAAAGGAGAGAGAGAGAGAAAAGGAGAGAGAGAGAGAGAGAGAGAGAGAGAGAGAGAGAGAGAGAGAGAGAGAGAGAGAGAGTAGTAAATTATTCCCATCAATCTACAAACGGCCACATCAAAGACCCTAACTATATCTGCATGGTGAACAGTAATACTCAGGATTATGATAAGGGCTGTACGG
The DNA here is from genome assembly GCA_023566125.1 of Zingel zingel. Classification (NCBI taxonomy): domain Eukaryota; kingdom Metazoa; phylum Chordata; class Actinopteri; order Perciformes; family Percidae; genus Zingel; species Zingel zingel. The sequence continues at coordinate 3,208,054 of CM042333.1, forward strand.
TTGTAGTTTTTGCAACAGAACATGGCTCAGGGGAGAAGGTTGCATCACGAGACAGGCTGTCATTATCAGCCGAGGTGCCCTAAAAGCATGATGTGATTGTTGCATATAAACACAAAGCCCACAATATGTTGTTATGTTATCCACAGCATCAATAACATGTATTGGAATAGACAGGATTATGTTATCAGCATTCCCTAAAGTACTTTTATGTAGGAGGGTGAGGGGCTGGGCATTCCCAGAATAGCGTATGGACGCATGCTGGCGCCAGAGCTTACAAATCGGAGTATTTATTAGGATAATCTCAGCAAAATCCACTTCAGCCTGGCAAAAACAGCTCATCCCTTAATTTGATCCAAGAGATACAAGAAAAGAAAGGGAGTCTGATGTGATGAAGCTAAGAATAGGTTTGCTAGTAGGAATCTTCCCTCCCATGAGTCACACAGCATTAAGAACAGAGGTAAAAAATGAAAACACCAAAATATGTTTTACCTTTCAGACTACCTTGACATCTGCAAGTGTTAATTGTAAAAATAAATATTATTTTAAAAAGTCTTTTAGGGAATGCTGATAACATCATCCTGTCTATTCCAGTAAGTGGTATTGATGCTGTGGATGACAAAACATCATATTGTGGGCTTTGTGTTCATCTGCAACAACCACATCATGCTTTCGGGGCACCTCGGCTGATTATGACATTTCTTTTTACAATGTCTTTGCAGATGACAGGAGGTAACAAGCAACGAGCAACCCCCAACATCCTTTCTTTAAATCTTCCCCAAAACCGTGCAAGCACCTTCCTGCATGGCTGCATGCACCGGTCCTGCACGGCTTTGCGCATTATGTCACCATGCAAAATCCTATTTGGCACAGCTGGTTGCGAAGGTATCTGCCCTCCTGTGAGACCGATTATCAGAACCAGCACATAACGCACCACACCTCCGGATTTACACAAAACACCTCGAAGCATCTCCTGTCAGCTATATCCTGTGTGTGTGTGTCTCTCTCTCTCTCTCTCTCTCTCTCTCTCTCTCTCTGAACTACACACACACACGCGCGCGCGCACACACACACACACACACACACACACACACACACACACACACACACACACACACACACCATTATTTCTCACCTTTTCAAAACTCCGAATACATGCGCGCACATTTCTACGGATGTCTGTTTCCATCGGCCACAGCAGGGCGGGTCGTGGAGCAAAGTGGCATCCAGATGGATAACCCCCCTCAAAAAAATAAGAGCGAGATTTCGGTGGTGCTCCTCTGGTCAGCTTCAGCACCTAACGACCGAGCGAGAGAGCGACTGACTGCGGTTGGGCTGGTGTCGCCCCTCCCACACACTACCAGAGGGGCTTCCTCCGCTGTCTCTCGCTTTTAAACAACTTACTTTACGAAATGATATCTTACTGAAACTTACAGATTGTTTTATTTGTAATAACCACTTTGGCTCCAACAAAGCTGTAACCGAACACTGTTTTCACCGACATGTCCCTTTTGTTGCTACTGATGATGATCATCACCTGACTCGGCCCCACCTTTTGGCCGAATAACTCCAGCTTTTGGGGGTTTTAATATAAATGCACCGCTTTGTCACTTTAATAGTTCCACCCTTAACTTACCTGCATAGCCAGCGTACAGCCATCTGAACTGTTGCGGAAAAGTGCTCACCTTCCCTGATTAAAGCTAAACATTAGCTTACCTAGCTAACGTTACCTTACTTTCCAGCTCACGCGTACGAACTAACGCGGAGTTTCTCTTCGCTCCTTTGGGGGGGGGGGATAAACCAGTTTAACCGTTGTTTATTTCTCTCGACGAATACAAAATGTTAATCGGTGGTTAGCTGACGTGTATTAAATACACATTGACGTAGAATAAAAAACATTAACGTGTCATTTTGCCGGTGATAGACTTAGCTATTTTTTGACGTCGTGTAAGTTTTGGTCGTCCAACATGGGTGTGCTCCATTTTGATCCTGTGGCCGTGCCGTCTGATACGTAGCGGCTAGTGCGGGTGTCGTGCTCATTGACATATATATATAAAATGCCATTAAAAAAGTAGTACTTTCTTCCTTCTATTTTCCTTGTCAGATGATAACAGTAACAGTAATTAGTAATTACTTATCATCACATACATCATTGGTGCTAAGCCTGTATAGCATTCTACCTGTAGCCTATAATATGATCGTAATAGAGCATCTTTGTTATCATAACCAACGATCAAACTGTTAATGATGTTTTAAAAAGACTAATAATAAAAAAAATCTTTCTATATTCCTTTCCCTCTGTTAGGAAGTGTGCCCCTTACCCGCCCGACTGGCTCAATCAGGGGCTGCGCCGGTAGTATTTTGGAGCCCGTCCTTTCATTGTGGGCGTGACCAGAAACGGCTGTGCTCACACAGAAGGACACCGACATGAACTCACGGGAAGTACACTGTTGGGTAATGTTAACACCAGGATACTCTGCTCTGTAACGGCTACTGACTCTCCTTCAAACTACAGTTTAGTTTGGGTTAATTAAAATGGCGTCCAAAGCAGCAGCAGCAGCGGCGGGCTGTTTAACATGGAGGGTGTTCAGTCCTTTTACCCTCCACGCTCCATGCAGTTTATCAGCACTGAATATCCGGCAGTGCAGCTCCAAACTGGCAACCCAACCGGACAAAACACCAAAGGTTCGTACAGTAAATCATAATACCTCGTAAAACATACTGAATATAAGAGCTACCATGTTGAATATTCGACTTACAGGAAGGTCTTCGGTAGTTCATTTACAATCATACCAGCGCGCGTGTGTGTGTGTGTGTGTTGCCATGGTACTGTCTGTTGCTGTGGTGGTTGCCACGTTTTCATTTTATACGCATGTATATTAAAAAAAAATCAAAATACTCCATTATAAATGTAAGTTATACATTCAAAATGCAGTGGTGGAAGAAGTATTCAATACCACAGGGTAAAAAAATACTAAACATATTAAAAAGTACAAAAGCAAAAAAGTAACGTTGCTCATTATGCAGAATGGCCCAGAATCATAGCCTATGTATTATGTTACTGGGTTATATATTGATGCATTAATGTGTTCATCACTTTAGTGTAGCAGCTGGTAAAGGTGGAGCTTGTTTAAACATTTTAATACTGCTGGTAATCTTAACCTATACTAATACATCCTCATTTATTTGTTTGTTATATTTTTCTCATTAATCATCCAAATCTGCAAAGTAACTAATTATGCCAAATAAATACTACTTCAGTACATAGAGTAGTTTATTAGTTGCATTCCATCACTGACATACTTAAGTAGAGTATGACCCTGTATTAAAAAACTGCATATTATTTACAACCATTACCTAAATTGCAAACTGATAACCCTCTGACCACTTTAATAACATTGACATGAGTTCAGCTGGCTGTACGGTGACTCTGACTGAACCAGTGTGCAGAGTGCAGTTGTTCTACCCATAGATATAAATAAGTTTATATATATAGGCGTAATTTAATTATTTTGAAGTCAAAGAGTTTAAATGCTGTGGCAAGCAAACATTTGTTGTTAACGTGCATGATTCCTTAAAAAAAAACATCCTGAAACATGAGTAATGTTTTGAATCTTCAGAAAGTTTTGAACAATACAGCAGATTCATTATTTAGTCATACTTACATTTACATAAATAAAGACATTTGCATGCAGAAAGGCCCAAATTAAACAGTTCACCAGAATGCAGGAAATTAAGCGTTGGATGCTCAAAGTTCCCTGGGGGACGACCACCAGACACCCCAGTTATAATTTGTCCCCTTAATGTTGAAACAAACGTTTTCTGCTAAATAGGTGTAGAATTATACCCCCTCCAAAGTTGAACCCTTGTGTATATTCTCTCTCTCTCTCTCTCTCTCTCTCTCTCTCTCTCTCTCTCTCTCTCTCTCTCTCTCTCTCTCTCTCTATATATATATATATATATATATATATATATATATATATATATATATATATATATATATATATATATATACGTTTCTACCTGTTTTTGGTCTCTGAGTCCTGCTGCATCGTGTTCTCTGGCTCGCTGCTCGCCTCATCACACAGTCTGCTTTGGAATGATAAGCAGGTTCCTGTTGCTCAGCTGTTTATTTAATCCACGTGACCTCCGTCTGTTTCTGTGTGTGCAAAACTTATCCTGTTAACTCCAGAGATCTTCAAAAGGGGGTCTGGGACCCCTAGGGGGTCCTCAGAGTTACTGCAGGGGGGCCACCAAATTATTGTTACACCTAAATTGTCGTAATATGAATTAGACATATAAAAATCAGCCTATTTGTGAAAAACAGCACTGATGATAGGCTTACTGGCCCATAGGTAAGGTCTCTAAGATAGCCATCCACAGATCCAGTTCATCCTAAGGATTGACTGGTATTGCGATTGCGATATGGTTCACAATATTTGAGGGAATGATCATTTTTTGTATCATTATTCTCATTTTCATTGAAAAATATTAATATTAAAATTATTATAGTATGATTTTTGTGAGGGTTTAGTCTGTTAGATATGATTTAAAGGCTGGGACATCTGCCACACCGCAATACTTAATTTAGAATGGTTTAAACTTTATTTATTTAACTTCTTAATGGGAGAATAGTTTTTCTTTTTTCTTTTTCTTAGCTTTATTTTACTTTTAACACACAAACCTCCAACTGAACGGTTGGCAGTGGAGATGCATTGTGGGTAATGTCGGCGCCAGGTTTTGACAAGGAAGAAAAACGTGTGGAATAAAAGAGACGATATCGCCAGTTCTTCTGCATTTATTTTGATCCCTTTTTTAAGTGTCCATCCTGAGTCTGATAGTGTTACAGGAGTGCCATGCTATAGCTCTCTTTTCAGTCCTTCCAGAAAAATGCAGAGTTTTTTTGTGATTGTTGCGGGCAAAAATCCTTGATTATGCGGCACGTTTTCTTAAAAAATGCGATGGAATATGTGGGATATTTATGCAGTTTTATGCGATGAAATTGTAAAAATTGCCGGAACTTGCAAAAATTGCGGTTTCATCATGGCTTCATCGCGGGGTTTGCAGCTTTTCGATGATGTTCACGTTGTGTAATTATGTCACTTCATAACGTTCCCATGGCAACAGGGGAAAATGGCTGCTCTTGTGTGAAGTAAACGCAACATTTTTCAACTTTCTGCTAAGATATGTGACTTTTTTTGCAGCGAAAATGCGGGGATTATGAAATCATGCAAGCCCCGCATATTTTGCGCGGAAATCGGCAATTTATGCGGCGAAAGTGCGGCGTATTTGAAAAAATGCGGCCCCCGCATAAATATGCGGACTTTGGCTGATTATGCATTGAATTATGCGATCGCATAATCGCGTTTTTCTGGAGGGACTGTCTTTTTAAAGATGTTAAGCTAGTATTCTGCTAAAACACAACAAACTGGTTGTTGAATTTAAAACAAATGAAAACAAAAAATGTCCCACTTTTCGCGATGTGTATAGAACAATATTATCGTTTTTTTTTTTTTTAATAAATACGATAATATGATAATATTGTGCGGCCCTAATGGCATCTCAAATGACTTTATTTTTATTGTCTACGTAGAGATCTGCCTTCAGACCAGCAGCCAGCTCCACACACGACTGGATCGGTCCACCCAACCCTCTTTCCAACCTGCGGCCAATCGTGTACCACGTCCCTGGGAACGAATCAGAGCTGGAGAAACGTCTGAGACACCTGAGGCAGGAGACGGAGGACTGGAACCACGACTTCTGGACCAAGCAGAACATCAGCTACAGCAAGGTGGAAGTGTTTTTTGATTCAGGACACTGAGGCAGTGTGTATATATATACAAAGCCATGGAGCCACTTACTGGGGCATGGGAGGGAGGCCCGGGAGCCCTGGAGGTCTATACCCAGCCATAGAGCCACTTACCGGGGCTTGGGAGGGAGGCTGGGGACTCTGGAGCAGGTTAACCCAGGGTAAGAGCCACTTACTGGGGCTTGGGAGGGAAGCTGGGGACTCTGGAGCAGGTTAACCCAGGGTAAGAGCCACTTACTGGGCCTTGGGAGGGAGGCTGTGGACTCTGGAGCAGGTTAGCCCAGAGTAAGAGCCACTTGCTGGGGCTTGGCAGGGAGGCTGGGAGCCCTGGAACATGTTAACCCAGGGTAAGAGCCACTTGCTGGGGCTTGGGAGAGAGGCTGTGGGCCCTGGAGCATGTTAACCCAGGGTAAGAGCCACTTACTGGGCCTTGGGAGGGAGGCTGGGGGCCCTGGAGGTAATCTAAACTTCTGCTGCACAGAAGTAATGCCTTTAATGTTTATGGAAAAACAACCTCACTTTATTAGTAATATATACAACAAGACAAAGACATATCACAGACAACATATGTTGCAAATGAGGAAAATAAAACCCTGCACTGCCTGCACAAAGTCTATTTTCAGTAAACATGGTGCTGAGGTTGTGCGGGAGTATTGTCTTTTACACTATTACAGAATAATCAAAGGCTTTGTGAAAATGAAGAAAGCTAAGTTCATTAATTAATAATCTACAGAAACAGTTTAGAGTTTCCTTATTTTGAAGTTGTAGTAGTTATTTTTGGTTTTAAGACAGTCTCTTGAGTCTTTTGTATTGCTAAACATGTTTTAATTTAAGCAGTGTGATTAAAATGCAGTAAATGCTAATTATAAAATAACCAAAATTATGCTCCATCACAATAAGCAGAGATGAAAAGAAAAACGGCCCCAAAAAGTTAAATGTAATTGAAATGAAAGTAAAAGAGCTGTAACTATTTGAAAGTTTATTTCAAATAAGGCAGCAACTAATGATTACTTCATTATCTGTTAATCTCTAAATGTTATTCTATAAAGTGCAGGAAAAGGTTTGAAGAAAAAAAAAAGTCCCAGAAACCAACTGATGTCCAAAATATAAAATAACCAAACATCTTATTATTTATGATGTTAATAAAAACAGAAAGGCAACAAATCCTAAGTGTATGTTTGGGATTTTTGGGAAACGATCAATAAATTATCAAACGGTTGTGGATTATTATTATTCCGTCGATGGATCAGTCGGCTAATTGACTCATTGATTTAGCAGTTATATAAAGAAGTTAGGGCTGCACAATATACCGTTTTTTTTATCGCCATGACATATTGCAAAAAGCACTCAGAAGAGTTTTTTATTAGTTGAAAGAAAATATCAGTAGAAAACGGCACTTTAAAATGTAAATGTTTTTTTTTTTAGTGGGGCCTTTTATATTCAATTCAATTTTCAGTTGGTTCAGTGAAAGGATGTTGGTAATCCTTTCCTTTCATTTGTTTTAAATTCAACAAGCAGTTTGTTGTATTTTAGCTGAAAGCAGCAGAAATGCAGAACTGAGTACACTTTAATATCTGTTTATGTACTGCAAGTAATATTGTTATCAGGATATTCAACAACCTTATTGCATATCACATATTTTCCTCATACTGGCAGCCCTAAAATAAGTACCACGTTTACTGTGTACATGTTTAGACAACAGGATGGTACAGAGCCGCTGACTTCTGCAGAGCCTCCACATGTGGACGTGTCAGTGAATGGTAGTGTCCTCTGCATGCTGAGCTCCCGTGTACAGCATGTAAGTTGTTCTTTCCACCAGCAGAGAGCAGCATTGCACCACAAAGTTTTGCCGTTAGGTCAGAGATCTTCAACAAGGGGTCCCAGGCCCCTAGGGGGTCCTTAGAGTTCAAAAATTAAAATGTCTTAACATTTAATCTAACATGTTTTTAGCAAATATAAATCAGCCTTTTTGTGGAAAAAAACCACATTGATTATAGGCTTACTGGCCCAAGTTAATCCTAAGGATTTACTGTGCCACATGTATTTTTAACATTAAAACATGATTTATAAAATCACGCCAACAATTATTTAATAGCTTGGTATTCTATGCACAAAAAAATGTAGGTTTAAAGGCTTTAGGCCACCCACATGTAATTGTAGGCCCAGTTTAATATGCAACTTTTATACTGAATTCTATACAATATATGTAGTAGGGGGTCCCTGCTCCGTTTCTCTCTCAGTTAAGGGGTCCTTGGCCTAAACAACGTTGAAGACACCTGCATTAGGTGTCAACAGGTGCAGTAGTAGACCTTAGTATCCCCTTTCTTATTCCCTTCTTGGTTATGTTTAAAACTTGGTGAGGAAATAAATACCTTGAGTTTGATGCTATTTATTAAGCAAAGATATTTTTTACTTTTTAAATGTTTTTGTTTGTGTATTCTAGAAAATGGTTGTTATACTTTTCCATAATAGGGGTTCTGTCTACGCTGCCTAATCTGCAACATAATGAATGGTCATTCAAGACTGGTCTGATGCATTTGTTTCACATTTCCAATTTAAGTTCAGTGCTATACAGCCACTGGTAGAAAGGAAAGGAAAGACAGGAAAACTGAGTTGTCCTAAATGTGAATATTTTTGTTGTGTGCATCCATTTGTTCTAGATGTTTTCTGACTCGCTTAGACCAACCCTGTTGTCCCTGTTTATTTGTTGTCTGTATTCAACCTGGGTCATCGATGTCTTTTTGTTTGTGTTGTAAAATCTAAAGAAAGAAAACTAATGAAACATTTGTATGCTCTCTGCAGGAAAAAGATGCGTTCATCTTTTCATCACTGAAAGTAAAAGGCTTGACTGTGCGTGATGAGCAAGGTGAGGACTTGCAGCTTTTCTACATATATTAAAGTGTGAACACTCCTGCGTACAAGATGAAATGCTTGATTAGAATAAAAAAATAAAAAGAAGAAAAAACTACTGCATGCTTTTGCAAATATAATTCACAATCTGTGAGCCAGAAAGCTTCGAGTCCCACTGAAACCTGCAAAATTTGTCTTCCTCCTTCCCTCTGTCTTTCCTTCCTTCCTTCCTTCCTTCCTTCCTTCCTTCCTTCCTTCCTTCCTTCCTCCCCTTTTTACCTCTGTCTCCTCTCCTTTTCCTTTTTCCTCCCTCATCACCTCTTTCCCTCCATTCTTCATTCCTCTTCATCTCCTTCCCTCTGTCCTTCCTGGCTTCTTTCCTTGCTTTCTTTCTCATCTTTTCACATCTATTTACTCTCTTCCACCTCTTTTCTCCCTATGTCCCCCTTAGCCTTACTTCCCTTTCTTCCCCCTCACCTACTTCCCTCCTTCTGTCTCCTCTCCTTCCTCTTCATCTGTCCTTCCTTGCTTCTTCCCTTGCTTCCTTACTTTTTTGTTATATCTGTCTCCTTTCCTCCTCATCTTTTCTCCCTCACCTTCCTCTTCACCTCCTTCCCTCCATTCATCTTTTCTTCTGTCCGTCTGTCTCCTCTCCTTCCTCTTCATCTCCTTCCCTCTGTGCTTTATTTGTTCTCACCTCGTCCTCCCCCCCCCCCCCCCCCCCCCCCCGTACAAAACAAACAACAAAAACAGCACAAACATGACATTTTCATACACATTGATGTCATGACATGTTATGTAACATCAGGTGATTTTAAAAAGGAAATGAACAGTATCTTTATCAGAATATGAAGTTTTCCCCCTGTGTCCCCCCCCCCCCCCGCCTCAGGACGCCGCCGGGCCCTGAACAGTGAAGAAATGGCGGTGTTTTACAAAAGCTTCCTTGAAACAAACAGACTACGCCACGCAGATTATAACAAGTGAGTTGTTTTGCAGCTGGGTATCTCCCAGGGTGCCGCTGGGTCGGGGGGGTACATCTCCCTCCACGGGAGCTGTGGGCTGAAACAGTTATATACTGCACCTAGAGAGAAACAAACATTGCAGCCTTTGAAGAGCTTTCTGTGAATTAGCATTACAAAGTGGCTGACTTGTTTTTAGCTCAGTGAATCCTGCATAAAGAATGAAGTTCACTGCCCACACACATCACCTCCGCAACTGCTTTTCTTTTTCTGCGTGTGAGAGTTACACTCTAACTTTTGATTTGTGTCCAGGTTATTCCCGTTATTGTCTTTAGGGCTGGGTATTGTCCAAAAATCTTCCATACCGGTACCGATACCAATACTGTGGCTTTGATACCGGTTCCTAAACAATACTTTTTACAATACCAAATTTATAAAACAAAAATAAATTACACCATTACACATTACGGCCCAAATCTTTTAAATTTATTTTTCAGCTCCTGCTCCGTGAGCTGCTACTGTGTAACGTAGAGTTTTTCCTGCATGTCTCTACGACGTGTAACGTTAGACAGCTAATCACAGACATTATTAGATCTTGGTAGAAGCATGCTTGCTGCGTGCTGATTGGCTCACTGATTCCGATGAGATTTACTACTTATGGATTGAAATTGAATGACAAGGCATTTTTCGATACTTAATACTTCAGAGGCGATTCGGTCAGTGCCTAAAAAGTGTTGAATTCGGTACCCAGCGCTAATTGTCTCAGGTTAGAGTAAATCAAAGGAATAACATTTCTTCCCTCAGGTATTATTGCTTTCTTGGCTTATTCTTTTAACCACATTTATACAAATGTACTTCCAGTACAACAACCCTTTATTTAATTATGCAATTCTACATTTACTAATTTCCGTATTGTTCATGTTGAAGGTTAGCAGCTACTGTAGCATCATAAATGATGTGGCCATTAGATTAAATACTATAAAATGCTTTTTTATTTAAAAAAAAACAACAACAAATCAATCATTTACAAATCTAAAATGATTTGTTTTTGTATTTGTTAAATCATACTGTACTACTGGATTGAACACATTTCTTCTAATTCTCTTATATTTCTCATGTTCAGGGAATGGTACCGACGTAACTTCACCATCACCTTGCTCATGGCCCGAGTCGCCCTAAAGAACATGTGGAGGACTGTTACCGAAAGACACAGCAGCAAGAAAAACAGCTCTCCTACCACTGATAATAAATAATGTATTCACCCACCCTATACTCTTTGTTTGCACTGCTTTGTTGTGTACTTCTGTCATTCATTTGTGTTTCAAGGAATTAGAAAACTACCTCTCATATCTGATGAAAGATTTACATCTCGCTTTTGTCTGTCTCTGTATCAGATGTATGGTTGATACGATCAGAGCTTAGGTTCTGAAATATATTTTCTCTGCATGCTCACTTGGAAACAGACCGAAAGATGAGCTGCTGATTTGTTCATTCAGTCCCTACATCTTTCTTATAACATGAAACATAAAATAAATGTACAAATCTATTAAGTCTGTTCACTTCTGCCTGCACTTCACTGTAAAACCCAGTCAGAGGGTTCATACATTTTATTTGTATTTGGAAATCTTATTTCCATCAGTCTGCATTTACTTGACGCACAGGATCACTGATTAATGTGATATTTCGGTTCCAAGGTGTTCCATGTGATTCCACATGACAGCAATGCAGTTTGGTATTGCAACATTCCCAGGTAAACCACAGCTGGAACAACCCCTAAAACTTTGCAAAGGGCATGTTTTGAACTCAATACATGTCGTGGCTGCATTGCATCTGCGTCTGTTGAGACAGTTGATGGTGGAAAAATTATAACAATAAAGTATGATGTATTATAATACGTTAAACTACCCAGCAGTATAAGTCGTTGATATCAATTCCACCTTTACCAGGTGCAACATTAACATGATGAACACATTAATGCAGTTATCCATTAATATAATACATATGATTTCGAAATGGTTAATTCTGCATAAGAAGTACTTTTGGTAGTTTAAGTATATTTCGATATTTTTTGAAGATAATGAATAATTATTATTCCCATCAAAAATACTGTTAAAACTTTAACTGTATTTTTACACTAGGGTATTAGTACTTTTACTTCCTCCACCACATTACCAGTACTTTTTGTGTTTACTGGTGAAGTGTTGCCTTAAATAAATCTGGCAACTCAGTTTGCACCACAGCTTTTTTTTTTTTCTTTGCAAAATTTTACAAACATATTATACATTTTCTGAACAAATTGGCATCATATACAGAAATAATCAACTTCACCCAGGGAACATCACAACCCCATTTTACAAAACAAAATACTGATAATAAAATTAATATATATAAAAATTACAATGGACACTTAATCCATAATGAGAGAAAAAAAAATAAAAAATATAAAGGCAATATGAAAAAGAGCGAGGGCTATATAATCACATTTCCGAGAAAAAATCTTGCAATAGATTAGCTATATAAATAGTTTTCTTATTATTAATAATTTGGATAGACTCAAAAAAGTTTCGAAATTCAATTCTGAAGTGAGTACAAGCTGGCCGAGATTTAGAAAATTTTGCTTTATGGATATGAAATTTCCCTTGTAGAATTAATAAGTTGACAATTTTATGTATAGTTTTGTTTTTGTTATCGCAATTAAAAATAACATCTTTTGATTCCAATTTAATTTCATGATTCTGTTGAATATTTAAATAGTTTTCAACTTTTTTCCAGAACATCATAGAATACTGACATACCCAGAATAGATGTATAATAGTTTCTTCTTCAGTTTTACAAAATTCACATTTATTATCCACAGCTGCAAATCTTGAAACAAATTTGTTCGTAGGATAAATATTATGCAGAATTTTAAAATGTAATTCTTTCAATTTATTGGGGATAACAAATGTGTACGGTAGAAGCCATGTTGATTCCCAGTGAATGTTAGAATATAGAGAGTTCCAAAAAAAATTCCCCCGTGGAGTGATTTTCCTTTTGCTGTAGAAGTAATTCCTTATATGTTTATTTGTACATTTAAGACTTTTAATATTTAGTCCATTAACAAAGAAGTTTGGATCCAATACTTGCAATTCTTGTCTCTCAAAGTGACCTTTCATTAGTTGAAGAATTCAACTAGGTATAGCATTTATTATCATTTGGTATTCTTTGTGGGTGTTTTGCACCACAGCTTCCCCTTTAATCCGGGCAGGGATGACATCATTACCGAGGAAGAGGGGGGCGCCGGGTAACGCCGGGTAACGCCATTTTCACGCACCGCGCAGTCAGTCAGTCAGTCAGTCATCCAGCCAGTGGGCTAGCGAGCTGTCATCTTCACGGGCGACTAGTCAACTTCTCATTTAGCCCCATGAAGCCCCTATCAAGTTAGTTTTACGGACTTGTTCCTGCCATGGAACCAAAGGAAAACAGACTCTTCTTGTATGGCTCCGAGTAAAGCCAGTGTTTTGACAGTTAGCTAGGTGGCTAGCTATGTAGCTAGCTGGTCATCATAAACGGCGGTTGATGCAGTGAAGCCCAGCGTCAGTCGGCAGAACATATTCCAGCCGGACACAGTTTGGAAATTGTGTTTTATAACTTAAATATATTTTTTTACATTCATCGGCAAGTGTTGTCTGTCAACGCAACAACACCTCCATTCAAAAAAGACGTGATTTAAACGGTAAAAAGGCGAGGCAAACGGACGTTACGGTGAAGCTAGATTGGCAACGGATGTTCCAGAGAACGGTAAGAATGGCTCCGTGTATTTCTTGGAGTTGTGTCATTAGCCAATTAACTACTTTCCCGGAAATATCCGTGTTGTTTTTGAATGTCATCTGGTCAAACAACAAGCATTTGAATTCCTTTAGTTTTTAATAGGATTTAAAGGATAGCCCCATTTGATGTGGGCTCCGTGTTTACAGTACAGGTGAACAGGGAAAACATTTGAACTAATATCACCATGAAACTTACCCAGTTGATTACTTGCGTTAAGACAATGTTTTTTTGTATTACAAGTTTTCTGAAATCTTATGTTTAAATATGCAAATTAGCTAGATATGTTAGACTAGATAAAGCCAGGTTCACAATTACTGTTTCATTTTGTTTACATATTTGAGTCAAAGGTTTTTACAGGGAATTTTGGACATCTCTTTTTATCACTCCATAAATCAGAAAATATTGTCAACAGCCATAAAAAGAATACGTTTTCGCTGCGTTTTAGGTATACCATGTTACATTAATCAGGCTATGAATGATATATGAACAACCCCTCTGTAAAAACCTTCAGATTATAGATATGAATGTAACTGCAAAGTTTGGTGTATGTTGATATCTCCATTTTAGGGAGAAGACTGGCTCAGTAGGAGTATGAGAACACATCTTTTTAAAGATATGGATGGGAAAATTCATACATTTTGCAAAACACTTGAGGTGAATAGGGTAAAAATTAAAACTAATATATATCACTATGAAACTTCCCCTGTTGATTACTACTTGCATTAAGACAATTTGTTTTTGCATTACAAGTGAATGGGGCATTATCTAATGCTAACTTTTGGTGTATTTAGGTGAAATCTACAGACGCAAATAAACAAAGTGTAATAACATAAACTTTTTTTCCACTAGTCTGAAAGAAGACCTGTTATGGAAGCAAAACAGCCCCAAACCTCAACATTTAAAAATAATGTTTTTGCCTGTAGTGTCTCCCCTTGCAGGAATTAGACGTTCCTAAACACATTGACAGTCACTGAGAGTGCTAGCTCAGAGTTAACACTTTGGTTAGTCTGTGACAGGGAGGTATTGGCTAACTGGTTCTTCAGGTTAATCCATTTGTAAGCGAGATAGCTGGGACAAAGCTGCAGGAACTCCAGGGGCATGGACACGACTGAAACATGCCTGGAAGGTGCACTTCGGCCACTGCAGCACCCGAAAGTAGTTGGATGTCCCTTTCATTGATATTCCGAGCGGGGCTGAAGGCTGTGAAAGCTGCCTGTGTTTGGGGAGACCGCTTCAGAGGGACAGTGGATCTCAGTGTGGGACCCACAGCTGGGAAACCAAAAAACACTGGGAGGTGTCTATGAATATCTGAGATTTAGGACACAATCCCAGAGTATACGCTGCATGTTAGAAATCTCTCAGGAATATTTGTGTGTATTCCTGAGAGTTGTGTTTATGGCCTGCAGACTCTAATGTTTCACATTAAAGTCCCCCGCCCAAAGGACTACTCATGACAACCTGCAGCCAGGCTAACACCCCTCTGCTCTCCTGGGACAGCTTGTTGTTGGCCTAGAACATCCCAGAAGGTTTTGTGTGTCGACCTTTTTATAGAGTTCTTACTCCTGGCGGGAAATGATAATTGTGTGTAATAAATGTGTTGTCGCTGCAGATTTTGTTGTAATGCTGAAGGTGAAGCATCTAAACCGGCAGGTGAAACGTAAGGCCTGCTGAAACACTGCAGATGTAGTACATTTTTATTCTACTGTAGTGTACTTTTACACATGGTACTTCCAGAAGGTAATTATGAATTTAATATTTAAACATTTGCCCAGCCAGAATTTAAGGATTCCTTAAATTCTCTTGTACTGTACCTTATACAACTTGGCATTTCTGTAATTACTTGTTACTTATTGGCCGACGGATGGATGCTTGTATTGATATACATTCTGCAATAAACAAATCTAGGCTGACTTGTTGACTGTTTAGCTTCTAGAAAGAAATAGGCAACATTTGTAAAAAATTGTCATTTTAAACAGATTTCCTTAATTTATGGCTCTTTCATAATGGCTCTGGCTAATTTGAATAGTGTCAATTTGAAATGATATCAGCTGTGAGAAATATCTGGTTAAAGAGGCACAGGAATACGTAAGGCCTCTCAGTCTCAAAGTTCTGTTTCAACCTAGTTTTGGTAACGCAGTCTTAAAACCTGAAATTGAATCTGTGCAGAAGCAACTCGTATATCAAAGTCAGTGTCTGTATAAGAAGTAAATCCACTATATTGTCTTGGTATCTTCCAGCCTTCGGGGGGGAGGGGCAAGGAGCGGTGTCACTACTGTCTCTGTAGATCAGAGCATCCTAAACTACTTCACTGAATAAAATCATTAATTTCATCTCTTGCCCAAGGCTTGCTCATAGAAATATAGAAAAGCTCTTCATGTCATGTGAGGGCTAACCAGAAGTGAGACTGCGACTCATTTCAGGAGATGACATGGTTGAACACAGCAACAAAATAAGTTACACAGAATAGGGTAGTAATCTTCCGCCGTCGGGTTAATTTAAAATAAGATGTTTTCAGTTTTCAGCATTATCCTTGTGTTTCCTGTAGAAGTACATCTGTCCATTATTGATACTAATCATACTGTCATTTCCTGTGTTTCAGCAGTGCAGTGTCACGTCTCGTGACTGATGTGTTAACCCTTTTCATGGTCCCCAAAGCAAATAGCAAATTTCCTCACATGATACATTAGTATCATGTAACGGCTAGATAGTTGAGTAAGACACAAAATAGTGAAATCAAAGACTGCAGCAAGTTGAAGATCACAGCAAGTGCAAAAAGGAACAGCACAAGATATAGGCTACGTAAACAACCATGATCATTTTCAGAATCAGAAATACTTTTAATAATCCCAGGGGGATTTTAAAGCGGCTTTAATCAGTATTTTTGTATCAACAAAGGATCACTTCACTACTTCTACTTTTGCAGTTCCCTCCAGCTCTACAGAGATTTATCCCATTTTTAAGCTCATTGTTTTTATTTTTCCGGGCTGTAACTTTACCGTTTGGTTCACTCTCACCGCTCTCATCAGGGTCCATGTCGGCATCAGCAGGCAGCTGTTTGCAGGGAAAAAGCTCTGATAAAGCCACTTTACACTACCTGCCAAGCGCCAAACGATAGAAAGGCAAAGTTAGAAACTAGCTGGTGAAGAAAGTGGAATGTTTGTAATGAAAAAGCCAAAACAGAGCTCAAAGAAGAGTGAACACTGGACTTAAATGTTTTAGGGCCAGAGACACGACTTCAAATAAATGCTAATGTCGTTCCATCCGTTGCTTTTTTCTGCTCCCATGTGGCCAAACAAATCTGTTATTTCAGGTTTAAAGTGTCAATCTTTGAGAGTGTTTTGTTAAAGTTTATATAGTGATTTTCAATAAACTTAGTTTTTGTCTGTCTTCGGTGCTCAGTGCTATTCTGTTTTCTGCACTTGACTGTGGGTTGCACGCTCTGTTTTTAGCTGTTGTAGACGTAGCTGGTGAACTACCCTAACCAGTTCCTAAAGCTATTTATACCAGACAAACTTATCATCACTTTGCGAGTAGCAGAGGTTTAAAATCGCATCGACAGGACACAGGTAGAACAGAGAGAGAACAGCCAAAACAAACACATTTATGAGTATGTTATTCAAAAATAAAAATGATCCAGTAAATTTAACTTGCTCAAGTCACAGCTCTCATCTCATCAATGACTATCAGCCCACTCATCGCTGACAGTGCTGCTCTTCCGGCTGCCGGCTCAGTCCTCATGCAGGAAGCCCCTCCCCCAATTATACCCTACCAGCCTCCCCACTGCCTTATATCACTGCCTTAACCTGCTTATATAAAGAGCTGCAGTGTCCCCAATCACTCCACTTCAAGCCAGCCATTTACATTTCAAAAGTTAACATCAGAAGTAGTTTTCTGTGCCTTTCCATGTGGTGCTTTGTGATCCATGACTTATCTGATGCCAGAAATAAAAGGCTGTTGGATCAGAGCAGGACAAAAAGGCTTGTGCTGTCACTTTCACTTCTGTATTCCACAGCCTGCAGTGGCAGTTGTTTTCTGCCTTGTTCTTTGCAGTTTGGGTGTTCCCAGTAGTTTAAAGTTGACCTTGCTCTGTGTCGTTGGGGTATAAAGCAGTGATTTTTGATTGATGTCCATGTTCACCGCTTGGTCCTTTCAACTTTTTACATTTTGAAGGATATGTGTTTTTCCCTTTTAAGTTTTGCAATAAGATCTACTTATCAGTTTTTCAGCTCATTTACGTCAGCGAGGGACAAGTAGTTAACTGACAATGTGCATTTTCCTAATTAACTGATTGATTACTGGCAACAGCAGTTGAAGTTATTAAAACGGAAGCAGCCCTCTGTTATTTACATAATTAAAAACGTAAGTTTTGGTGGTGGCTGTTAAAATTTCAACTCCGATAGGTATGAGTATTGTAACAGATGATATCATTATTTGTGTCTCATGTAGAGTCACTTCAAGTTAATTTCACTGAAATCTCTGTACAGCTCTGCTCACCTGGAGCTGCTGTTTTTCCATTTCTCTCCTGCACACAGTTTCCTGGCTACCTGTCAGCTGATAGGCTGCAGGCTAGTTGCCGAGTGACGTGGAGAGATCTAGCTATAGCCCTCCCGACTTGTCTGCTCCGAGTGGTCTTCAGATGTTGTTGTTTTTTTCTTCCACACTTGACACTTCCACAACTGAAATTTGAATTCTGAGGCAGTTCAGGACAAATCTGCCAATCTGTCTTCACCTGGTACTGTACCATATTAGTTCTATACGCAGGTGGGCAAGCTGGTTCAACTCATCGTTTCATTACAAGATTCAGGGTAATGTAAAGTCAGTCTTCCTCCAGTGTTTCATTTCTGTATTTTTCACAGCCGTAGCCGCAGTTAAACAAAACTCAGCTGGTATTTCTGTAATTATCTGTTTCAGTTAGATGTGCTTGCAGAGATTTATGAGGAAGCTCGCTACAAGTGCTATCGAAGCGCTCAGTCATAATCCTCTTAAGTGTGTGTGTGTTTAACTGTTTAGATACAGGGAAAGCTAATAGATGCTGACTAAAGATGCAACACTATAATAACAAACAATAAAACAAATATGACGACCAGTGGCAGCCACTAATCATGTAATTGAAGTTGTTCATTTCAGAGTTTTCCTTTCTAACAATCCTCACCTCATATCTGTCATTATCTGTGTATCACATGCAGCCCACAAGCCTCAGATTTGGATTTGAACTGTCAGCAGGCAGCAGGTTTAACGTCTGCGGTTTGGTTTCAACCTTTCATCACAGCTGCACCTGAGACCTCTTTTTCTTAAAGCACCTTAAGTGATGATGCCTCGGTTTTGAAGAGCACTTCAAACAGCATTTTTACGAATGCGGCATTACGTTAAACCTTTTGTTTATGCATCTTTTTCAGCTGTTGCAACACCCTGCTGCCATCAGTGCCTCGCTCAAAGGCACCTTGAGTGTTGTTGGAGAGGGAAGTGTGAACATTTCAAATTCTAAATCTTTCTGCCTAGATTCCTGAACCAAGAACTGTCCAGACAGTCTCACACACACACACACACACACACACACACACACACACACACACACACACACACACACACACACACACACACACACACACAGGATCTAACCTTTTGTTTAAGCCAATGTGGTTTCTCACTCTGAGCCAAGTATTGATTGTAAGGGAGATGCGTCTGACTGTGTAGTGGCCATGAGACCAGAAAAGGTCAGGAGTATGCAAACATCTGAAGGCTACGTGTGTGCTCATTAATGATTTCTCTACATTAATCAATATTATGTTCGGGCTCAAAATCAGCACCATCCACCAGCCAAATCCTGGTAAAATATGCATGTAGCTGTAGGGCTGGGCAATATGGATATTATATAGACCTCAATATATGAGGCTAGATATCGTCTTTAATTTTGGATATCCTGATATGATGCATGTGTTGTCTTTTCCTGGTTTCAATGGCTGCATTACAGTAAAGTGATGTAATTTTCTGAACTTACCAGTATTACTAGCTGTTTTATTATTAGTCATTGTATCCACATGCTGAATATTATTTATCAAAAATCTCATTGTGTTAATATTGAGTGAAAGCACAAATAGTCAATATCGACATTGATGTATTTGGTCAAGAATATCATGATATTTAATTTTTTTGGCTGGTAGATTTGCTTTACTCACCAGACAAAAAACCCAATGGTAATTAGGGCTGGGTGATATGGAGAAAATCAGATATCACGATGTTCTTGACCAAATATCTCGATATCGATATTGCGGCGATATTCTAGGGTTGACAATTTGTGCTTTAACAAAATATCTTCACACTTACTTATTATGTCCACAGTAATGTGGACATAATGTCAAAGTGGGGAAAAGGCAAATAATAGAACAGCTAGAACAGTCTGGTAAGATCAGAAAAGTACATCACTTTACTGTAATGCAGCCTTTAAAACCAGGAAAAGACAACACTTAAGTCATACCACGATATTACGATATCCAAAATCTAAGACGAAATCTTGTCTCATATCACGATATCGATATAATATCGATATATCGCCCAGCCCTAATGGTAATCTATTGAGTGGCCGGTAACATTTGAACATTCCCTAGCCATATGGCTGGTAGACGGCTGGTGAACTCTTGACACGTTTCTGGGCTACCCCAATCTGTTGCTCTGTGAAGACCCTTTTTCCTGGTGGTCCTGTCTGTGCCATTTTTGCAGTAGTAAGCACTAACCTTGATTAAACGTTTGTTGCGTTAGTCTTTTATTTTTTTTGTCAGGACTAACAATCACAGAATTCATGAGACAAGTGGATAGCCTAGTAATAATGTCAAGTTCAGAGTCTTTAGATGACAACAAGATGCTTTTAGTTCTTTTTTTTTTTTTTTTTTTTTTTTGACAGGATTTAGAAAATCATTTACTCTCCTGCATTAGAGGCTGCTGCTTGCACTCTTCACTTTTTAGGAGAACATCCCTGTCATATTAAATTAACTTTTCTGTGTGATCTAAATTTATACAATGTTTTGGCATGGGATTTTCTTTGTTTGATTTGTCTGATCTCTGGGGCTGTACTGCACCACTTTAAAATGGATCCATACATGATTTTGACGTTCCATCTGTTAAATCTTTAGGATGCGTGAGGACATGTCCACCATGGTGTGTGTGAAGGAGGAGGAGGACCCTGGGGAGAAGCTGTCCCAGGATGAGATCATCTCCCGGACCAAGCAGGTGATCCAGGGGTTGGAGGCCCTGAAGCAGGAGCACCACTCCATCCTGGGGGGCCTGCTGGGCACGCTGCGCTGCCTGAAGCAGGACGAGGAGGGCGTCCTGGTGGAGGAGAAGTCCCACATGATCCGCAAGTCCCTGGAAATGCTGGAGCTCGGGCTGAGCGAGGCACAGGTACATGTCCATATTGGTGAATCATTATCAACTAAAATATCAGGCTTCTTCGGTTAGGTATAGGTCTGTACAAAATATCCAACAGATCCAAACCATGCTTTTGTATGTTTTTTTTTTTTGTGAATAATATTTGAATAAGATTTCTTAAATAACTACAACAAAACAAGTTGAAGATATAATTGAAAATAAAATACATAAATAAATGATTAATACACATTCAGTGTTTTCCCTGGGTTTATCCAAGACTTAGGTGTGCATGTTTGGCAGAGGGGTTTAAGGGTCTTTCCTCAAGAAAATATGTTTTTCAATAAAAAAAAAAAAAGAAAAGAAAATGCAATTTGATATAATATTTGGACCATAATTATCACCATATGTGTCTAAAACTTTGGAAAAGCTAGAGCAGATAATTAATAAATAACACTCAAAAAGCCTAATGAGAAAACTTGATAAAGAAGTCCAACTACAGTCATTAGATTTAAAAAATGACCAGTCAACCATAGGAACTACACAGGGAAATGCTGAATATCCTGGCTTTAAGTGCCTAGACCAGGGATCTTCAACGTATTTTCGGCCAAGGACCCCTAGCTGAAAAAGAAACGGAGCAGGGACCCCCTACTACATATATTGTATAAAATTGAGTTGCATATTAAACTGGGTCTACAATAACGTTTGGGGCGGCCTAAAGCCTTTAGACATACCTTTTTTATGGTGCATACAATACCAAGCTTTTACAATAAAAATGGTTGGCATGTTCATATATTTATACATCGTGTTTTAATGTTGAAATGTGGCATAGTGAATCCTTAAGCTAAACTGTATCTGTGGATGGCTACCTTACCTATAGGCCAGTAAGCCTGTCATCAATGTTGTGTACATTAGAAAAACATTTATCTTTACTAATAATATGTTGGATTCATGTTAATGTATATTTTCAGACATATTTTCATTTCAAACCATCGATCAGTAATTTGGTGGCCCCTGCCTGCAGCAACTCTGAGGACACCCTAGGGGCCCTGGACCCACTGTTGAAGATCTATGCCCTAGACCATCTAATATTGCCATTCTTTTCATTGTGTTTATATTTTCAAAATATAATATATAAAAATATATACAAATGAATTCTATTTTATTTTACCGATGACAAGCACGTGATGTTAGATATACAGTGGTTTTAATTCTCTCTGGCACATCCAGTATAAATGACATGGGGGAAAACTTCACCAGCACTGGTTTCAACTGGTGTATGATTTCTACACTTCAAAAGAATAAAATAAGGATAATATTTTTGTTGCTGGAGCTCTACGTTTTTGATAGTCTACTAATATCAACGTTCAGTCGACAACAATTTGTTTTCAGGAATGCTCGATGAGAGGGCTTGGACGTTTGCTAAAAAGAGAGGTCCCAAGAATGAAGAGTGACGGACTTCATAACGGCTCCAGAAATGCTTCAAAAAATGCTGCTGGTGTTGACCGGCCTTTAGTTGAAAGCAGTTTGTCTTGTACATATTAACAGACTAAGGAAAAAAAAGCATACACATAAGTTCAAATGCAAACTTGTAACCTCTTTAAAGATCATACACCATGTTGCCTTTTCTGTCTCTTTTTAAATATACATTTTTTACTTACAGTATTCTAAAATTAGTGTTTTTCAAAGACCAAATTCCCCTCCTGTAGGCGGGTGGTGGTAAATACTGATTTCCCCAAATCCTTCCTGAAGAAAGGGAACAGAAACCAAGCAAACGCCTTTACAGCTCAGATTTAAAAAAAAAAAAAAAATTCAAAAAAAATATCTTAAAAATGCAGATTCTTTTCAGAGAAAGTTTTGAAAACTCCCAAATGGTTGTCATTGCTCAGTTTGCAAACACTGGCCTATGAGTCACTGTTGATGCTTTAGCCTCTCAGCTCCATCTCCCAGCAGGCTTTGTCTATTACATATACAATACACTGCACCATGCAGACTCTAATATCCACCTTCAGCATTTTGGGTAGCTTACAGTTATTGTAAAGTAGAGTGTGATTAATATTTTGCTGCATAATTTTCCTGCTTTAACACCACAAATGTCAGTATGCCTCAAACTCTTTGTCTGATTACACCCCTCCCAGCCTTTCACCTTACAACATATGCTTTTAGGTGGATGCTTTTACCCATGTGCCTCACAGTAACACTAGTGTACACATATGTAGTTCTAGTGGGAAGTGTACTATTAACACTGGCAGTTTTAGTACCCTAATTTACACATGATAGAGTCACTGAATCTGCCACTATTTGCCTTAGATTTAATATACTTAATGTTTAATGTAATTTGTGCATTGTATTACAAGTATAGTGCCTTATGTATCAACGATTCTGGTATTATGATATTCTAAAAGCATCAGATACTCTTAAATACCACAGGAATTGAAGGGTCTAAATGTTTTTCAAAACAGCCCAGGATGATTGTAGCTAGGAGTGACTGGGGATTAGTGTGAATATTGTTTTAAGGTGGTTCTGAGCTAATTCACCCAAATGAGAGCATGTTCAAGCACTGTAGCTCAGGGATACAGGGAATATTGTCTAGTTGATCATTAAGACATTCTCCAAACATCCAAAATATGAGATATGATTATTATTGAACCACCTCTGCCCTGGTCTCTGCCCAGGTGATGATGGCGCTGTCGAGCCACCTGAGCTCGGTGGAGTCGGAGAAGCAGAAGCTCCGGGCCCAGGTCCGCCGGCTCTGCCAGGAGAACCAGTGGCTAAGGGACGAGCTGGCCGGGACGCAGCAGAAACTGCAGAAGAGCGAGCAGAGCGTTGCCCAGCTGGAGGAGGAGAAGAAGCACCTGGAGTTCATGAACCAGCTGAAGAAGTACGACGAGGACCTGTCCCCATCTGTGAGTCCTCATGTTTAATATAATGTTTGACCCAGGGCTGCAGGGTCTTAAAAAGTAAAAAAAAAAAAAAAGTCTGGAATTTCAAAATATATATATTTTTTTATTATTAGCATTGTGTTCTAGGTCTTAAATAATTTTAAACGGGTCTTAATTTTCCTATATCTATGTAATGCTACCTCTAATGCTCATTGAAATGCTCCCGCAGCGCTTTAGAATGTTTGTTTAAAAAAAAAAAAAAAAAAAAGTATTCCGTGGTTTTGTAGTTCTTTCTTTCGCTAGTCCGAATAGAATTCGCTCTATTTCGTTTTCTACTTATATTCCAGCCAATCAGCTTTTGTGTTATTCGCACAATCTCTTTCAGATTGTACCACAGACAAAAAAAAAACTGAATTTAGGGCTACTGCTTCTTATGCAAGAAAGCAATTAAACTATGAATGTTTGGTGTACGGCGCTGGAGTTGAGAAACGTCTAACTAATGCCAGTTCTGCCGAGTATCTGGCAGCTCCAGCCCTGGCCCCAGCCCCAGCACTACCTCCATGCTACCTAGGCGAGACCCGGACAGCAGCTCCGGAACTTCCGTAAGCGACCTGCGTGTTGCTTTTGGATTAGAGCCAACAAAACGGAGGTGCTCTGGGTCCTCCACGCGGTGACTAGACACCAGTACAAAAATGCAAATGAGGCTATCAGGAAATTCTTTCAGACAATTTTTCCAGACTCTGACATCTGGCGGGGTTTTTATGTTGCGAAATAGGTCTTAGATTTTATTCAAAATGGTCTTAAAAAGTCTTAAATTTGACTTGGTGAAACCTGCAGAAACCCTGTGACCAGACATCTTATACAGTGGGGCAAAAAAGTATTTAGTCAGCCACCAATTGTGCAAGTTCTCCCACTTAAAAAGATGAGAGAGGCCTGTAATTTTCATCATAGGTACACTTCAACTATGAGAGACAAAATGAGAAAAAAAATCCAGAAAATCACATTGTAGGATTTTTAATGAATTTATTGGTAAATTCCTCGGTAAAATAAGGATTTGGTTACCTACAAACAAGCAAGATTTCTGGCTCTCACAGACCTGTAACTTCTTATTTAAGAGGCTCCTCTGTCCTCCACTCTGTATTAATGGCACCTGTTTGAACTTGTTATCAGTATAAAAGACACCTGTCCACAACCTCAAACAGTCACACTCCAAACTCCACTATGGCCAAGACCAAAGAGCTGTCAAAGGACACCAGAAACAATTGTAGACCTGCACCAGGCTGGGAAGACTGAATCTGCAATAGGTAAGCAGCTTGGTGTGAAGAAATCAACTGTGGGAGCAATTATAAGAAAATGGAAGACATAAAAGACCACTGATAATCTACCTCGATCCGGGGCTCCACGCAAGATCTCACCCCGTGGGGTAAAAATGATCACAAGAACGGTGAGCAAAAATCCCAGAACCACACGGGGGGACCTAGTGAATTACGTGCAGAGAGCTGGGACCAAAGTAACAAAGGCTACCATCAGTAACACACTACGCTGCCAGGGACTCAAATCCTGAAGTGCCAGACGTGTCCCCCTGCTTAAGCCAGTACATGTCCAGGCCCGTCTGAGGTTTGCTAGAGAGCATTTGGATGATCCAGAAGAGGATTTGGAGAATGTAATATGGTCAGATGAAACCAAAATAGAACTTTTTGGTAAAAACTCAACTTGTCGTGTTTGGAGGAGAAAGAATGCTGAGTTGCATCTAAAGAACACCATACCTACTGTGAAGCATGGGGGTGGAAACATCATGCTTTGGGGCTGATTTTCTGCAACGGGACCAGGACGACTGATCCGTGCAAAGGAAAGAATGAATGGGGCCATGTATCGTGAGATTTTGAGTGAAAACCTCCTTCCATCAGCAAGGGCATTGAAGATGAAACGTGGCTGGGTCTTTCAGCACCGCCCGGGCATCGAAGGAGTGGCTTCGTAAGATTTTCTATGGGGTTGAGATCTGGAGACTGGCTAGTCTCCAGATCTCAACCCCATAGAAAATCTTTGGAGGGAGTTGAAAGTCTGTGTTGCCCAGCGACAGCCCCAAAACATCACTGCTCTAGAGGAGATCTGCATGGAGGAATGGGCCAAAATACCAGCAACAGTGTGTGGAAACCTTGTGAAGACTTACAGAAAACGTTTGACCTCTGTCATTGCCAACAAAGGGTATATAACAAAGTATTGAGATGAACTTTTGTTATTGACCAAATACTTATTTTCCACCATCATTTACCAATACATTCATTAAAAATCCTACAATGTGATTTTCTGGATTTTTTTTCTCATTTTGTCTCTCATAGTTGAAGTGTACCTATGATGAAAATTACAGGCCTCTCATCTTTTTAAGTGGGAGAACTTGCACAATTGGTGGCTGACTAAATACTTTTTTGCCCCACTGTATGTCACAGAAATCTTTGGCTTCATGCCACATAAAAATGTTCTGAGTGAGGTCATTTAGTGATACAGATTTTAAAATTGGGGGTAAGAGAGTACTTGGATCAGTACTCCGTATCAGCATACTCTGAGTTGTAGTAACTTTTCAGTGGGAGAAAAAGAGTGGACAGACTCCAGGTCATTCACAGAGATCAATAATATATTAGATGGTGACTAACTAATGACAACAGATGCGTAGATTCATGTCAAGAATGCATCACATTCAAATTAACTAGGGCAAATGCCACCTTACTGTCTGCAGCTGAAGTCATAGGTCTGTGTTTAAAGTATGCATGCTATTTTTCTATTAGCTCACACTACTGATGAAAATGCCAAAAACAAGGCAGTTTGGAGTAATAATCTGCTCATTCATGGGTCACATTTGCAAAAGAAGTCACTTGGAGAACACTTGATACATTTTGAAGTAGTTCTTGAGAAAATGGCAAAAATTCATATATTAAAATCTATAAAATTCTGAGAGTCAAACAAAAAGGAAAACATGTCTTAAGCTGTCCTTAGTGGTTCATTTGTTCTGATTTCAACTATTTGTGTCTGTATAGTATCTGAATAAGCGCTCATGTCCCATGCTAACCCCTAGATGTTCTGCTGTTTCTTCCTTTTGTAAGAGTCTCTTCCTCCTGTAACTTCTCTCCCACTGATTCCTTTCCATTTTAAGTCATTTCCCTGAACTCTTCATCAGCAGCTGAGTCGATTAAACGTCATCAGTATAAACAATCTTAAGTATTTTAACTCTTTGACATGCGCTTGACTGGACCCAGGCTACAAAACAACTGCATCAGCTTATAAATAAGTAGTCAGTAATGCTCTTTTGAATTTAGAAAACATTGAGTCAGTTCATTCATTGTCCTCCTTCTCTCCCTCCTCTTCTTTCACTCCCTCACTCCCTCCCCTCTCAGGAGGATAAGGACTCTGATTCCAGTAAAGAGACTCTGGACGATCTCTTCCCAGATGACCAGGACGACCAAGCCCCAGGCAGTAAGTGTCTTCTTCCCTCTACTCCCCGGGGGATTCTCAAGTATTTTTTTCAGTCCTGGGCACAGATATGAAATGTACTTCCTGGCCTCGAGACATTGATGGAAGTGCAGGAGTGCTCTTGTCAAGTGGAAAGATAGTTTCAAAAAATGTGTTATGGAATAGTTGAAAGACATAGTTAACTTCAACTTCCACAACATTAATACTTGTCTGTGAAATTAGATTTTCTTTTTCTGATGGTTGCTGTAATTTAGAAAATGTCACTGCTGTAAAAATTGATTTGTTCTCTGGAAACAAAATATTTGCACCAGCAACACTTATGTAATATACCAAAGTCTAGTAAGTGGATGTCCCCAGAGTTAGAATATACAGTATATGTCATAATATATGGTTTCTCCTGCCATAAATCGCTTTTCTGAACTTTTCTAAAGCCTTACAAATCTTTGTTTCTTCATCTCTGTCAACTTAAACTTTCCCTGCCTCTTTGCCCCCACTCTTCATGTCCATACCTTCTCTCAGTGTTTGATGGGGTGGTCTTTCAATAGCTCAGTAGCCCAGGCAGTAAAGCTGTATTGGCTGTAAAGGCTCATTAGTCAGGACCTAGTTTAGCCTGGAGGGAGGCCAAATGGGGTGAAAACCTCCCAAACAGATTGGTGTAATATAGTTCCAGGATTTTTACAGTGTCTTCTTTTTGTGTAGCAGTTGTCAGATGAAATAATGTTTCGTAAAAGACCACAGTAGTGTTGTTATAAACTTTGGCTTTAAATATAAATGAAATGCCTAAAATCTAAACATTTGACCAATAATACCTTGGCAAAGAAAGTGAAAACTTGAACCTCTACTACCAAAGCCTCATTTGTCAGGGATTATACTACAGTTAATTCCCAACGCCCCACCAGAAGAGCTGCAGCACTCATTTAGCTTAATTCAAAGAAATATATCGTAGCTTTAACTTTGTTTGGGACAACTGACAAAGAGACTTGCAAGCCTCAAAAAATGGCAAACAGTTTGTTCCCAAACTTGGCATTGATGGAGTTTCTTTAAACCCTTTCTTGCACCAAGGTAATTTCCGTTTGGCTCCTGGCACCAATTTGCCAGCCAGTTTACATTTCTTTTTTACATTTAACAATATGTGTTATTGCTCTCAAAGAAACCATCTTTCCCACTGTTTGTGTGTCCAGTAGTAATTCCTCCTCTTGCAGTATTTTGTGGGTGGAATTTCAGGTTTTTATCCAGACTTTTTCTGTGTTTTGGCCCAAATTATGATTGCTGCAAGTTGTAGAACAGAGGAAGCAGAGCAGGTTGTTTTGGGGGTACTGTGTCAAATTATAGGACTACATTTGTTTCTTGTTTTTAGATGGAAAACTGGCTTCATTACGCTGTTTCCAGCATTTGTTCCTAGAAGTGTTAATATAGCCATTGCTGTGTTGAGCAGCACGGATGGAATATGAATTATGACTTGACAGGAGTGACAGACTTTAATAAATTTAGCTGGGAGTTGTGATAAGGAATACGGGGCAAAATTGACTTTCTGCACTATAAATCTCAATAAAAGAAGTGTCACTTTAGAGGTCAGTACTGCATTAGGATTACAAAAAATAAAAAAATACGTGACATTTCTCTTCTGAGTTATTGAGGTTAAATAGGTTCTGGAGCTGCAAACAGAGAAGATGGACGAGCAGAAGATGTATTTAGAAAGATTTGTAGCTTTATTTTATTCATTTTGTTGAGGTTTTATACCAATGGATAGGGCAGTTATTTTGCAAAAGGGCCTATGGCACTGATAAACACAATTCCTAATATCCATTTGAACAAGTCATTTTAAACATTTAAAAAAATACTAGTAATCATTTGTCTATGGTTGCCTAAATATGTCAGGTAACCAGTTTTTACAAGATTGAAAGATTAATTTAAAATTGGGAATTGTTCACAACACTTTGAAAATGAACTGTTGGTAATTATAAGTGAGGTTTGAGATAAACGTATTTAAAAAAAAAAAAAAAAATCCCATTGTAACGCAATACTTATGAAGGCACACCCATTTTCCACATAAACATGTTTCAGATTCTCATTGTTGGACACACCCGCACATTCCCGCTCACAACTACATCAGTGCTTACAGTAAATACAGTCAAGAAGCTAGTTTTGTGGATGGTATATACAACACTTAAAGGACCAAAAATAAGAAACAGATGAGTGGTAGCCTGGAGGGTAGTGAAGCAGTAGTTTATTGGTTTCATGTTTCCAAACTTAAATATCTGCTCCTCCTTTGTTGCATCAAATAAAAGTAAAAAAAAAAATAAATAAAAAAAAAAAAATCATACAAACAGATGAGAAAACTTGTTGCAGTGCTTAAATAAATACATAATTTCAGTGTGTGTGTGTGTGAGCTGTCTTTCCTCCTCAAGCTTATTCAGATAGCTTTTTAGGTTTTGGTAAATTGCTGTCAGCAGGAACAAAGATAATGGTGATGACAGCTCTGCCTTTATTTAAGCTTTAGGCTTATACTGTATGCACTGATTTTTCTGTACTAATATTTATATTTCACCTAACTCTCTGTTCCAGGGATTCTGTGTTGCACCTCTATACAGATTTTTAAAATAATGGTGAAAAGCAGAAACTGAGATATTTTAACTTTACGTCCTTAGTAATGTTCAAGCTCCAAAAATGGTGCATCCCGCAATTCCCCTATTACAATGGATTGGGTGTCCTAACAAGTATTACCCAGGAATGGTAAACTGAGTGTGATGTGTAAAACTGGTTGCGGTCGGTGCGCTCCTCTGGCTTAAGATGCCAACCGTGAACCACAATGTCCCCGGTTCGAGTCCAGCTGGGGATCTGTGTTGCATCTCTGTAGAGTCTCAAGACATTTCTCTCGAAAAGAAAATCCTGAATATAAGCTGGTTCCAGCTTCTCAGTTGTGAGGATGTGCTGCTTTTCTTTGCCTTCTGTGATAAACTGAATATTTTGGGGGTTTTGGCATTTGTCAGATGCTGAAGGTTATTTTTTTTTCAGCATAATTTCATAGAAAAAAACTACTAAATTAAGCTAAACCAACAAGGAAGGTACATCTAAGTAGAACAATCATAGAAAATAGTAAGGTGATCATAAAATGATCATCTATTTTGAGTACTATATATATATATATATATATATATATATATATATATATATATATATATATATATATATATATATATATATATATATATATATATATATATATATATATATATATATATACACACACATACAGTGAGGAAAATAAGTATTTGAACACCCTGCTATTTTGCAGGTTCTCCCACTTGGAAATCATGGAGGGGTCTGAAATTGTCATCGTAGGTGCATGTCCACTGTGAGAGACATAATCTAAAAACAAAAATCCAGAAATCACAATGTATGATTTTTTAACTATTTATTTGTATGATACAGCTGCAAATAAGTATTTGAACACCTGTCTATCAGCTAGAATTCTGACCCTCAAAGACCTGTTATTCTGCCTTTAAAATGTCCACCTCCACTCCATTTATTATCCTAAATTAGATGCCCTTGTTTGAGGTTGTTAGCTGCATAAAGACACCTGTCCATCCCATACAATCAGTAAGAATCCAACTACTAACATGGCCAAGACCAAAGAGCTGTCGAAAGACACTAGAGTCAAAATTATACACCTCCACAAGGCTGGAAAGGGCTACGGGGAAATTGCCAAGCAGCTTGGTGAAAAAAGGTCCACTGTTGGAGCAATCATTAGAAAATGGAAGAAGCTAAACATGACTGTCAATCTCCCTCGGACTGGGGCTCCATGCAAGATCTCACCTCGTGGGGTCTCAATGATCCTAAGAAAGCTGAGAAATCAGCCCAGGACTACACGGGAGGAGCTGGTCAATGACCTGAAAAGAGCTGGGACCACCGTTTCCAAGGTTACTGTTGGTAATACACTAAGACGTCATGGTTTGAAATCATGCATGGCACGGAAGGTTCCCCTGCTTAAACCAGCACATGTCAAGGCCCGTCTTAAGTTTGCCAATGACCATTTGGATGATCCAGAGGAGTCATGGGAGAAAGTCATGTGGTCAGACGAGACCAAAATAGAACTTTTTGGTCATAATTCCACTAACAGTGTTTGGAGGAAGAAGAATGATGAGTACCATCCCAAGAACACCATCCCTACTGTGAAGCATGGGGGTGGTAGCATCATGCTTTGGGGGTGTTTTTCTGCACATGGGACAGGGCGACTGCACTGTATTAAGGAGAGGATGACCGGGGCTATGTATTGCGAGATTTTGGGGAACAACCTCCTTCCCTCAGTTAGAGCATTGAAGATGGGTCGAGGCTGGGTCTTCCAACATGACAATGACCCGAAGCACACAGCCAGGATAACCAAGGAGTGGCTCTGTAAGAAGCATATCAAGGTTCTGGCGTGGCCTAGCCAGTCTCCAGACCTAAACCCAATAGAGGATCTTTGGAGGGAGCTCAAACTCCGTGTTTCTCAGCGACAGCCCAGAAACCTGACTGATCTAGAGAAGATCTGTGTGGAGGAGTGGGCCAAACTCCCTCCTGCAGTGTGTGCAAACCTGGTGAAAAACTACAGGAAACGTTTGACCTCTGTAATTGCAAACAAAGGCTACTGTACCAAATATTAACATTGATTTTCTCAGGTGTTCAAATACTTATTTGCAGCTGTATCATACAAATAAATAGTTAAAAAATCATACATTGTGATTTCTGGATTTTTGTTTTTAGATTATGTCTCTCACAGTGGACATGCACCTACGATGACAATTTCAGACCCCTCCATGATTTCCAAGTGGGAGAACCTGCAAAATAGCAGGGTGTTCAAATACTTATTTTCCTCACTTATATATATTTATTTATTTATTATTTTTGGACTGTTGGTCAGACAAAATATACACGTTGAAATTGTCATTTTGGGATTTATGGAATTAAAACGATTAATTGATTATTCAAGAAAATAATCTGAGAACCAAAACTGTCTGCATTTTAAAAATCACCAGTTAACATAATAAAACAACATCACTCTAATTGTAAAAAATCTAACAAAACTCTGCCTTTGAATTCTTCTCCTTTTTTATTGAACATTTCTCAGTCTCAGATGATAAGAAATAAGACTTTCTTAATGAGTCAAATACATATATTTCCTTGCCATCCGGATTATTCCCCAAATGCAATGCAATTCTAATGAATTGATCAAAAGCACAGATGTGTGTGTCCTGACATCTAATCTTTTCTTTCTCCTTCCTCTGTGCGTCTCTAGTCCAGCCGACACATGGCAGCGCTGCGGTGGCTGCTGCCCAGCAGGGAGGCTATGAGATCCCAGCCCGTCTGAGGACCCTCCACAACCTGGTGATCCAGTACGCGTCCCAGGGCCGGTACGAGGTGGCTGTGCCCCTCTGCAAACAGGCCCTGGAAGACCTGGAGAAGACCTCTGGACATGACCACCCAGACGTGGCCACCATGCTAAATATTCTAGCCCTTGTTTACAGGTTGGTCTGTCAAATATTTTATCTTGGCCCTGAACTTCATTAGTGGTTCCCATCCAGGAGGCCCTTTTGCAATAAGATGTAAGATACCGATATGATAATTTTTCTCTGTCAAATTCCTGTGATGATTATATTAAACAAATGTAATCAGTTTTAGGATTACTATTCTGTTGGCACCATGACCAAAACAAAAGTCTTCCTTAAGGTCCCGGGCCACGCTGGCTATTTTACAAGCCATCCCAGGATTTCAGAATAGAGTAGAAGCTTGTTAGTGAATGCCGGGGCAGTGTTTTGGTAGTTATCAATTAAAGGAATGTTTTTAACCTTGTTGCTGTCATAGCCCAATTTGAATACCTTTTTAGATCCGAAAGTTTTTTTCCTTCAAAGGAAATATGTGATAATGGTTATGGAATGTAGTCTTTTTCTAACTTTTTCTCCTCACAATACAGTGGCATGTCCCTTTTTTTAAAGCCTTTTGGTAACAACCATCAAAGCATTGTGCGACAGGCCTCCATAGGACCTCTCATATGATAGTTGGACGCCTTTCTACGACAGAAGTGGAACATGGCAAACACAGCAGACACAGCAAAGATTTACAGTACCGTAATAGAACTGGGCAAGTGTTAATCTCCCAGCTTAAGAACAAAAGAACAAAAGAATGACCAACAAGAGCTGGACAAGTCTTTTACAGTGGTTGGACCCATGTTTCTTACTTCCACAAATCTTATCCATTGAATAGTCAGGAATGAGAGAGTTGGTCGACTTGTTGTCAGCGAACTGTTGCATAGACTGTGGGAACTGCTGCAAAGCTATTTGGACCATGTCACCTGAAAATAATGGGCTGTTGGTGGAAATTGTTGGCATAGTTTGTTTCTCTTTTTGTGCGCATGTCTGTCCATCTGTGTCTGTGTACTTCTGTCTGACAATGTTTGCTTCTGTCTGTTTCAGGGATCAGAACAAATATAAGGAGGCAGCCAACCTGCTGAATGATGCTCTGGCCATCAGGGAGAAGACTCTAGGCAGGGACCACCCAGCTGTGAGTACATCTGTCTCTACATAACAAGTTAGTTATTCAGCTGTGCCTGGTTTTTCTGTACAATATTTGTTGTGACATGATCAGTTTTATCAGAATTATAGAGATGTGTTATCCTGTATTTGACTTTAACATAATAGTGTGTAGGGTAGATTGTCCTAGCAGTAAAGTACAGAAAAATATGTATAAATACTTAAAAAATGCTCAAAAATAGATTTAAACTTAACAAAAAAAAACACAAGTGATACTTGAGCAAGTTGACCCATCTGTACATTAAAAGGGATGATTAAAAATGTTTTTTAAAGGCGTTTATTTGCTTTAATAAGTTTTTAACAACATTGTTACCACTCATGTTTTATACAGTAAAAATTAAGCTACAGCAATGAGGTGCTTAGCTTAGCATTAAGACTAGAAACGGCTAGTCTTACTCTGTTCAAAGGTGACAAAATCTGCCTACCAGCACCTCTGAAGATCACTAATTACCCTGTTATAACTTGTTTTATTGAATCCAAACAAAAATTATTTCCCCGTGTTTCCAGTTTTTATGCTAAGCTAAGATAACTGGTTGCTGGCGGTAGCTTCATTTTTAGAATCAGAATCAGAAAAAGCTTTATTGCCAAGTACGTTTACACACACAAGGAATTTGTCTTGGTGTTGTAAGTGCATGTCACATTAAAGCAACACGCACAGACACACCGAGTCGCCATATGCGGCGCCAACCCAACTCTCTCTTAACTCTCGCAGGGACAGATACAGCAAGACATGAGGAGAGGGGAGGGAAAAAAAGCAGCTCTCAGACTATCCTCATAAAGATAAGAACAGTGTGGGAACAGGAAAAAACACCTCAGAACGTAAGCACACAAACGGTACATTTGCACTGCTACATACATAACACAACCTAACATAACAGAACATAACATAACATAAATGTACAGTTGCACATTTAGCGGCGAAGGCGTGGGACTGAGGGTATAGGATGGGGTGGGGGGGGGTTGACCTGCTGAGAAACGCCCAGCCCGGCAGCCCCACTAGTGTCTCAGTCCGCAGAATGTTATAGCGATAACACAGCACGTTGCCGTGGATACACCCCTGAACAGTCCTGAACCGATACGACAATCAGCAGGCAGTGGGAAAGACTGGGGAGGACCAAGAGCGTCTCGCTTGCAGAGCCCCAACAGGGTGACTGACTGGCCTTGGCAAGGCCGTTCAGGATAAGGGGGCCGAAAGATTAAATTTGTTTGGGCTACACGAATGGCTGCTCTAATTTAAACAGACATTCTATTGTTCATCCGATCAACTGGTCAATTTTACTTTCCAAATCCGTGACCTTCTTCATGATGGTATCCAAGCCGCGGATCATTACCATGTTGTATTCCATCACGCGATTAATAGTCCCAGTTTGCGCACTGATAGTCCCAGTTTGGCCAGGCAGCTTCCTTGGGCTTTGGACAGCTACCAGAGTCTTTTTAATTTCTCGATAAACCAGGGCAAAGCATCCTCCAATCAGCAGCAGTCCAGTTATCATGGTTCCAAATAGGCAGATATCCTCAACGTCCTCCATCGCAAGAGCAGAGAGACACACGACGCACCAATTCTCCCAGCCGTCCATCGTATTCCCTGCAGCAAACGTTCCGTCAGGACATGCTGGCTCACCTGTACCAGTGCTTCTCCTCGAGAATACAGCGTCAATTGCGCTGAGAGACCAGTTAATCAGCTCCATGATTCAGGTATTTTAGAGCCTGAGCCTTGCAGGGAGAGTCTCTAGAAAGTTAACTCACGAGACAAGAGACAAGATAGCAAGCAGGGTAGGCCTGGGAGGGAGAGGGAGAAAGCGACTGCCTTCGCTGAGAGCAGACATGACAGTGGTATTGATCTTCTCATCTCACTCATGGCAAGAAAGCCAATAAGCGTATATCACAAAATGTCAAACTATTCCTTTTAATATAAAGAGCTTTAACACTAAGCCGAGTTATACAGTTAAGGAAAAGACAGTTACAGTTCTTCATCTTGTTAGACTCACACTGTTATTACTCTTTAATCTACAGCTATTTTTGGCTGCTGCAGATCAATACTGCTGCAGATCAATACAAATTCATTAAATTAAAGAGCCCATAAAGCTACGAGTGAGTTTCAGAGCTGTTAGTCGTGCTCCTTGATGCAATGTGCACCTAGAAAAATAGGCTTTATAAACGTGTAATTATGAACAGCTTACACTTTTATTTATATAACAGGAGCTTTACCTGGTTTACGTCAGAGAATAAGGTTGGGTTGAGTATTTGTTTACATTAATCAACCAGATTTGAGTGTCCTCTATATAACTTTTTTTATTATTATTTTTTATTTTTAGGTGCTTCTTATCATTTCACCATTTTTGAATATAGTTTAACATCTTGAGTCAATAACAACACTTCTGAACTGCTGACATTAAGTTTGAATGCTTTTCCAGGGGAAGACAGTAGTACACGAAACCCTAAAGGCTTTTGGGAAATGTAGGTGTTCAGGACACCTCACTTATACATTTTTAAGTACACTTTTTCTTCCAAACTACTTTTAATGTTTCATCCAGGATTGTGACTGCAGTCCAGGACGATCACTGTGAACAGATTTTATAAATAATTGACCCAGTCCTTTTCTCAGACCCCATTCACTTTTGTTTGTCAGTGTGACTGTAAACAGCATGTCGACTAACTGTTGTAACCCCAGCAGGCCTGTGTCTCCATTGTCTGGACCTCCATCACTCTGAGGTTAGCTCTCCCCTTTTCCACCTCCACCCTCTCCTCCTGCCACTAGGCCCTGATCCTTCTTTTCTTCAAGGGAGTGATTTTTTTTCAGGGATTTTAGCATTAAAAAAATCATAGTTTTGGCAACAATATAGCCAAGTATTTGACACTGATTCCTCTCACTATATGCTTCATTTTAAATCCAGCTCTTTGCCTCTTAGTCTCTTTCTCCTACAGTATTTCTGATCGTCTTTATCTCTAAATCTCTTTTACTTGTCTTTCTTTTCTGCCCTATTTTGAAAGTTCACTATTGAGAACTGGTCCAAATTTATGAGAGCCAGGTATCCATTAAGAAACATTTCTTGAATTCTGCTTTTTGATGCCTGGATCAGGTTTGAACACCACCTGTTATGTGTGTACCAACATGTACATCGTGTTTCCATAATAGCTCATTGGGTGGTCTGGAGCTTTGCCAGTTGGACAGCAGGCAAATGTTAGGCCAAGGTGTCTCCCGGCTTTGAAAACTGGATCCTGGGGAAAAAAACTAAAGCTAGTGTAAAAGGTGGAATGGTTATTGAACCAAGATCCTAGACAGGCT
Organism: Zingel zingel; assembly: GCA_023566125.1. NCBI lineage: Eukaryota > Metazoa > Chordata > Actinopteri > Perciformes > Percidae > Zingel > Zingel zingel. Next base: position 3,245,037 of record CM042333.1, read on the forward strand.
GTAGTCTTTCCAGGGGGATGTATGGAAATAGTTAAGAGCCCCCAGCTAAGTGCCACGGTACCCCCAGCAAACACTAGGGTTAGAGACAAGAAGCCTTTTTAGTGTTTCTTCTTTCACATCAGCACTTTGAAGTACCTGGCTCTCGAGTCTCTCCTCCTGGAGATGTGCCACCTGGGGACTCCATGAATCTGCAGGTGGACGACGAGAAGCCTGGAGGAAGGTCACTGGAAGGAACAGCATGGCTGATCTGGGCCGCTGTGGTGATTTACTTTTGGACATATAAGCTAGTTTTGGATGTAACAAACACCACGTTCAAGCTTTGATTAGTTCAGTGTCTAGTCTCAACCATCTTTTAGTACTCCTGGTGATGAGCTGACGTGACCAAGTACCCCTTCCCCTGTGACTCCACCTGTTCGTGAAAAGTGCTTTTTCAGCTGCATTCAAGTCTTGAAGTATTGCGGCTTTTTTTGTCGTCTATCTTAATGTGTGCGTTAGGGCTGCAGCTATCGATTCTTTTTGTAATTGATTAATCTAGCACTTAATCGATCGATTAATTGGATATTTTTTTTAATTTAAATTTTTTTTTACGTTTTTAAACAACCAAAACTAGACCTATATGTACATAATAGTTATACTTAACCTATTTTAATTTATATATTTGATTATAATGTCACACAGCTCTGTTACACTTATGCTATTAGATCGTTGATCAGCTGTTTCTCCGTAGAGAGAGAGAGAGAGAGAGAGAGAGAGAGAGAGACAAAACAATCGGCTGTTTTTCTGAAGGAATAGTCAGCGTGTCAGCTCAGATCGTGGTCACCACTAGTATTTTCTTGTCTTTGATTTTGGTAGTTGTTGTGTTTGATGTAGTTTCATCGTCCATACGACTCTGTGATTGACTTTTGTCGGTCCTCTTCGTGGAATGGATGATTAAGTTAAACTCAATGATTTCTGTTGAGATGCTAAAGCACTGACGTCGTGCTATTATTGTGCTAAGCTAGTTTGATTTTGCAGTAGGCACACTGTACAGAGTTTTAGTTGTAATTCCGTCTGAACTGATTCCAACCTTTGGACCCTTCCTGTGGTTTCCTCCAGCCTGTCTCTTCTCTTAGCCCCTCACTAGTTACCTCTGGCATGTGTCGCCAGCAGCAGACTGAGCGTCTGGTGTGCGACAGTAGGAAACACCGTCCGTCAGCGATACAACATTAGTAACACTGATTTAACCAAGCTTCCAGGCAAGTCATTTTGCATCGAGGATTTTTTGTAATCAAATTATTCGAGTTATTTGAGGAATCGTTTCAGCCCTAGTGTGAGTGACCGAACAGATATACTTTCATACAAATCTTTCCTGACCACCCTGCCATACTGCCACGGACAACGCGTGGATCACAGCCCGCTGGTTGAGATACTGAAGTGGTTCATAAGAACACTTTGGGCTAAAGATCCATCATCCATTTTGTAGCCGAATCATCTGATCTGCAGCAGTATGCCTTATAGAGGAGACACACCAGCTCGATAATCGGCCGTCGGACTGTCTGGCGAGGTCGGTGATTCGAGTCTGTTCAGTGTGTCCCGTGCCGTCCAACCCGACATGTTCAGTCGGAGACAGGGCAGTCGGGACTCACCCGGAGATGGCGAGCGGATGATCCTCTCAAAATCTGACAAATCTTTTAAACTAACCTTTGTTGATCTGAAATGAAGACAGATTCAGCAACTGCATGGCCTATTTCTCTCTTAAAATGTTTTTTTTTTTTAAATGTACTATTTTAGTACAATATAAGATTGTATTCTGAACGAGCCGCCATGACAGTCTGGCTGTGAATTTCCGGAGAAAAAAGAACCACGTGACGCGTTTGTCCAATCAGCTGCCAGTTTTCATTTTCTGGGAAATAATCAGACTGTTAATGGAAACAATACAGAGCAGCTCCGCCTGCTGCTATGGAGACGTATTACGTTTCGTGCACGCGCAGAGTCTATGCTCAAGTCGGCGTCTCTTCGGTGTGTTCTGAGGCACTTTTTGGACCTCGGGGACCCAACTGATCAGTCCGACTGGCTTTTCTGCCGACTGTCGGCCCATCTGGTTGGTATGTCAGGGCCTTTAGACACACGAAACACAAGATCTTTATCTTCTCTGATATTTTTATATTTGAGGCTGTGCGGAATAATCGTCATCTTTTAGAGTGGTTTCTTATAGTTTGTGAAGGAAAAGTCAGCATCCATATAATATTATACTGAACAAGAAATCAAATGTAAAGAATAACAATCTGGAAAAAGTGAGTGTTTGTAAGTGCGATAGATTTCTCTTTATGCGCTGCCCTCCGTCCTGTCCTCCTCTCTTCCTTCCATCACTGCTCCACTGCTGAATGAGCTCCCCCTCCTCAATTCACCTCTGCTTTCCCTCCCTCCATCCTTTCCTTCCACTCTGCCCACATGGCCACCAGAGCCTCTCTGAATCAGAGATCAGAGGGGGACCTCTGTAGTCTCCCTCCTCCTGAGTGCACGAGATTCATCATACAGCTGATTGGATCAAATTACAGCCCACCATAATCACTTCCTGTTTCTGCACTCCTCCTTCCTACTCATTAATTACTCTCTCACCAGATCAATGGCACTTTGCTGCTGTGGCGGAGTCTTGTGGTTGCACTTGGGTGAATATGATTGAGTCTTATCACCAGATTTGGAACATGGTTTTGAAATAAAGAATGTGTTTGTGTTTCTGTCAGGTTGCTGCCACCCTCAATAACCTGGCCGTCCTGTATGGGAAGAGAGGAAAGTACAAGGAAGCAGAGCCCCTGTGCAAGAGAGCGCTGGAGATCAGAGAAAAGGTAGGTCAAAGGTCATCGAACACGAAACACATTCAGTAGTAATTAAAGTAATGGTAGGAAAGCATCAGCTAGGCAGTTGTATCTACTTGTACCAACACTGTCTTTCTTTATCACCAGACTTCAAACTTTCACTTTCAAACTAAGGTTTACTTTCACTTCACTTTCAGACAAACTCTGTGTCCTATTCGGGCACAAAGCAGTCAAAAACTAAGCACTGAATAGTTCACTCAGGATGTCTCCCATGAGCCAGCAGAATAAAGGACAAACACTTGCCCTGTAAAGTTCTCCATTTTAGCAGTTTACAGTGATCAACAGTGACAGATTTACCACTCAAAATTCTAACTTGTATTTGGATCGAACATTTTAAGCATCAGTAAACAAAAGCAGCTTTTCATCTCTAGCCGATGACTGTCGCTTGGTTTTTTCAGCTGTAGCTAGCAACCATAAGCTAATGCTAACGCTAAAACTCTATGAGTCAGTTCTAAACAGTCTGCTAAAGTTTTTTTAAATGGTTCATGTGAAAGCTCCATCCCTGTACGGGTATTTTTCTAGCTTATGTTAGAGTAGGTGAGCTTACGCTTTTATATAAGTGCATTCAACCATGAGGGTACAACCCCAGGCACTGCAAGAAGAGATGGAGAAGAGTGTTTTTAGGTTGGAGAAGGAAGATTGAATTTTAGATTGAAAGAAAGAGCTTTTAGCTGCAGATAACCTCCATCACTTGAGATATCTTGTCAGACCATTTGTGCCTAGTCACTGTTGCTAAGCTACAATTGGATAATCGCTATTCAGGGGAGGGGTTAACAAATGATCAGATCTCTCAGATCAGTCTGTCATTAAGGTACATTTGAAATAATTTGCAGAAAATAAGAAGAAATTACAAAATGGACAAAAACAAACGCCAAATGTGTTCTATGTTTTTTGTTGTTTCTTAATTTGTCATCACAAGTCTTGATAAATACATAAGACAAGTTCTTGGTATTGTTCTTGGTATTGAAATGTCACATTAGGTGATAAGCATTGTTCTCCTATGATTCATTCCATCTCATTCTCCCTTTAGCTTTGTATTGTTCAAAGATGTGTATCATGGGACAGCCTGTATGTCTCAGGGGAGATCGCCGTGATTTTGTCTGAACTCTAGTTTGGTGCTTACAGAGGTGCTGCTCAGCAAACCTCAAAGTGCAGAAAACACTTTTTATCCACCACTCTGTATCTGTCCTCAGCTCTTGCCTTTAAACAAACCCTCAATCGCTCTCCTCCTCGCTCCTCTGAGAAAGAGACGCCAGCTTTGGTGAAGCTGAGCAATTTTAAGTTTTTATGCTTCAGATGATAATGCTCTCGCTTAAGCTTAAAGATATGCCTGCTCAGGCGAAGTGGCTGCTGCAGATTTGCTGAATCCGAAGGATTCCTTTTTCCTTCCTTTTTGGCTTTTTATAGAAGCTCAGGAAAGCTCAGCTTCTAAGTGAGTTTTGTTGTCATCAGGGACAATGGGGCAGTGAAGCTATAAACTGGTATAGAAGCTTTCGACTCTTTAGTTTATTTAAGAAGAAAACCCAGTATGATTTGGTAAATGAGTACCTGTATTGATTGACTATAATTTCCATATTATGCAGTCCAAGAAATGTTCACATTATTTGTCATCTAGCTTCACTGCGACAGTGACTAAAAGACACGTTTCAAACTATAGTATATAGTAAAAATGAAATTATTGACCTGTATGTAAAGATTTGTCTTCAGTAAGAAGAGATGCAACATATTGAGAGACTAATGCATCTTGGCCTTTCATTAAATTAGACTCATCACAGACTTGAATAGGAGTTTAAATATAAAACCTTAGTTATCTTTTTCAACAGTGCAGCAACGTTTTCCCCAAACTTGAAGCACTAAACAAGTATTTAATCAAGTCAGTGCTCAATGGAGCAGAGAACCTGACTGAACTTCTAACTGCAACAGCCAAAGCTTTCTTTTCTGCTTTAATAACCTTGATTATGAAATTGAAGCCCTACCTGCTGCTAGCTGTGTCTTTGCACTGACGTCTTTGTTGAAATATGTACGTGTCCCAGAGGGATAAAGGCAAATTTCTGAATTTCTCAAAAATCCCCATATTATGTAAATATTTGGATAAAACACAGAATCATTCAGCGCCCTGTAAGAAGAGGCTCTGCAGCTTAATTTTAAATGAAGGCAGTGTTTTTAACAGCTTCACAGAAACCACCTCAGGCTGCAGCACTTTTGGTATTTGAAGACATGGCATCGATCAATAAACCCCACCAATTCCTCAGCGACCCAGAGTTATGGCAATCCTTTTCCAGCTAACAATGTTTACAGGAAAGCTGTCAGGTGTGTAATGCTGTGGAGGAGGAGGCGTGGGAGGCCAGGATGGAGTGAATACTGTAGCTAGCTCTGCACCATCCTGTGGATCAAAGACACCGAGAGGTTGTCAGTCTCCAACAGGGAGGGGGGTGATCCTGCGAGGGGTTTGATCTCAGAGCCCCTACAGATTTATAATTCAATAATCTGAAGCCAAAAATCCCCCAAAGGACAAATAACAAACTACTTGGTTTACCTTCAACTTGTCTCTGATACTGCTTTTCTTTCTCAGTTTTTCCTCTACTCTCCCTCTGTTAATGTCTCCCTTTCCCCAGTGTTTTAATGAAGCGGTTTCTCAATGAGCAGCAGCTAGCAGAGAGTCAGTCATTCTCTGACTAAAGCCTGGTTCACATGGGACAATTTTAAAATAGTCTGCCGATTTTCCAATCCTGAGAGACCCCACACATGGCGATAAAAAATCACGTGTCTAACAGTTCTGGTCGTACATTGTGTGGTGCGCAGCACACAGCAAAATCAACACATCGCACACGAACTGATTTGACTCCCGAGCATTCCCAGGTCAGACGGGAAATCTCGCAAAATCCCTCGAGATCAAACGTGACTTCAGAGTAAACAACAAATCTGATTGGCTATACGCCACAGTCCACAGGCTGCGTGCTCGTTTGTCCCCGGGGGACACCACACACGAGGAGAAAAATTGGGCCAAAACAATCCAACATGTTGGATATCCCCGATTTGAGATCGGAGCGGTCCCGACGTCCTTCCAAGCAGACGAGAGCAGTCTTAACACACCACACACGGCAGGAATATCTGATCAGATTATTTAACGATAATCAGAGCATCCTTAAGATTGTCAGAAGGGGTGAATCGGGGCTAAAATCGGCCTAATTATCCTGCCGTGTGAACCAGGCTTAACAGGTAATTTCCACCAACTGCGTAACGTCTACGGATCCGCTCTGGAATGGCGGCGGAGTCGATAGGTTTCCATTAAAGTCAGTCTGTGTATTTCCATTGACTGCGGAACAGCTGCGTCCCGACTCCAGGACAGCTCCGGCGGTCCGCAGCCCTCCAGAGCAGATACGCAGAGCTTCTATTTTTGCCTGACGCCGGAGAGCTCCGCAGCAATTCAGCACAATTCAGATTGTGCGGGACAGGAAGTCGAGCATAGAAACAAAATAAAACATCCGGTTCATTTTCAAAATAAAATGCACAGTGCTCACGGCGGATCATATTTCTCTGCACTACACCTTGAAAACACAGCACAGAGTTGTTTCCCCTCTACTCCTCTGTATGGAAACAAACTGTTGTTGGTTTTGTGGTTCTATTCTACGTGAATTTGCGAGATCTCGTGGGTCCCTGTGACTACAGCTGTCAGTCATGGCTGCAGCCGTTACGCAACAAATCCGGACCCTGTGGGTAGTGAAGGACGGTGGAAGACGGAGCCGACACACAGCAGAGCCGATATGCACTTCTTCCGCAGTTGGTGGAATTTCTGTGTAACAGTAGTGTCTTTTATCCTCTTTGGAAAGGGAAGTGCCAGAAGGAAAAGAGTTTCAAAGTCTCAGCCTGTCTCCTCTCCTTTCCCTCTCAATTCTGCAATTTTTGTTACATTTATCCGTCTCTGATCTCCCTCTCTTTGCTGGTCAATCAGACTGTGATAAAACCCTCTCTGCCACATAATCTCTAATGATCCTTCTGCATCTCTGTCACGCTCGCTACACTCGACTCTATTGGAGTTAAGCCTCCTCAGCACACAGGAATAGTTTACACCGCTCTCATATCCACAATAATGCAAACACATCCACTTTAAAAGATTATTTTTCATGGTGGTTCTGCATTTTTTGGCTGTCGTTTTCTGTGATGAATGCTGTTTGTTGCTGCACTGATGTGTGTGTCCACTGGACTCAGCTTTTATTTAATCAAGCAGGTCAATAGTCTACAGGTCGAAATCTTTTAGGAGACACCTCCGTAGGTTAGATCAGACTGTGAAAACCTGTTACAGATGTAATTCCCTATATGGCATTCCAAATCTATGGTTCTAAAATAGCGTTTAGTGTTTTGTGTATACTGCTATTGAGAGAAATGTTGTTAGTAATGTTGGACTCAGCCTAAACTCTAAGATCAGCAACATTACATATGATCTGCAGAAAGCACTGCAAGGGTCAACGCAACCTGGCAAGAGATGTAACAAATATTCCCAACATATTGGTAGACTGCTTCGTCTTCCAGGAAATCCAAAATTACAAAACCAGACAGGAGTATTTAAACTGGGTTACACATTTTAACCTAAAGGATGACGCTAAGGGAAATTCAGATAATCGAGTAAAGTCATTACTGACCAGTTATGAGTGAATGCCAGAGTTTTCCAGCCACTTTAGAATAGGTAGAAACTGCAAAATGACAAAGCTACCAGCCAGAGCATGTGAGCGGAGTGGAGCGGGAGCGAGCGGGGAGTGCGAGCGGGGAGTGCGAGCGGGGAGTGCGAGCGGGGAGTGCGAGCGGGGAGTGCGAGCGGGGAGCGCGAGCGGGGAGCGCGAGCGGGGAGCGCGAGTGGGGAGCGCGAGCGGGCGGGTCTTAGACAAAGCGCAGAGCGGCATTTTTAAAAGGACGGAGCGTCGCTTTATTTTCCCGCTCCAATTTTGCTCCGCTCACACCACGAGTCTGAAGCATGCTCAGTCAAGCCTGACCCAGAATCCATCGGTCTTGCACTGTCATCAACGGACTATTTTCATTCAAAACTCGGCTCAATAATGGAGTTTTCAAAGAAAACGAGAAATCATACAGGCAGGTGTACTATTTAAAAAACAAAACAAAAAAAAAACAACGAACTAACAGTGATAATGTGGTACAAGAAAATGAATGTGGAGACATCGTTTCAGTAAGTAAAGATTCCTTTTGGAATCTAAAAAGGCACATCTCCCGAAAGCATGAAAGTGTGCTACGTGAACATGCTGGGAAGAAAGCAAAAGGTTAGCAAATTGAATATGGTAACTTGTAACAAAGTGTAAATTACATAAAGCGTAATATTCAAACAAATTTGTTTTGTTATTCAAGTAGGCCTAATAGTTTGTTTTATTTTATTTGTGTCGTCCGTGAATTTGTATTTGATAGAGCGAGAGGAAGAGGAGCAGCAGCTACAAGAGAAAACGGTTGAGGAATTCAAAAGAAAAATGTTGTTGTTGCTCATGAGTTCTTTAGGAGGTAAGGCTGTGGTCTAAGCTAAAAGTGATATACATGTAGATTTTTTTTCCTTTTTTGGAGCGAGCGGGGGGCGATTTGAGTGGAGTGCGAAGCAAACTGCGTTGAGCGCTGAGCGATAATGAGCGGAGCAGATGATGTAGCTTTGAGCGGGGGAGCGGAGGGGTGAACAGTTCCGTGAGCGATGAGGGGAGATTCTCACCGCTCCACTCCGTTCATATGCTCTGGTACCAGCTACACCACCTGGTTACAGGCCAGTGGTAATTCCTCAGCCTTGATAAGAGCTGTCGACCAAATGGCCCAATGTGAGACTCAGGGTGTCCTCTAAAACTTGTTTGGTTTGATGTAATGTTGTTTTAAACCCCCCTCGCCCCTTGCTTCTGTCCCAGGTGCTGGGGAAGGACCACCCAGATGTGGCCAAGCAGCTGAACAACCTGGCCCTGCTGTGTCAGAACCAGGGCAAGTACGACGAGGTGGAATACTACTACATGAGAGCGCTGGACATCTACCAGACCAAACTAGGCCCTGATGACGCCAACGTGGCCAAGACCAAGAACAACCTGGTGAGAGGGGTGGAGGCGGGGTGGGAGCAGAATTTCACTGATTGGGGGGGGGGGGGGGGGGATTTTGTCAGTTGAGGCTATTTAAAAAAAAAAAAAAAAAAAATTAGTCAGTTTTAATGGAATCAGGAATTGATTGCTACAGTTCATGCTAGACTTGAAACTGTTTACTCTGTGCTAAACACATGTACTGTATGTTAGCCAGTAACACTTGTGTTTTTATAAGTGGTGAACTTGCCACAGAGGCTAGATTTTAGTAGGAGTGATAACTCACCAATGAAAATAAATGGTTACACTTTACTTGAAGGTATCTACATAAGAGTGACATGACACTGTCATGAATGTGTCATAAACATTATAAACAAGTCAAAAACATTTGACATAACGCTTCTGTCATTGTCATTCGGTTTTTGTCATGACAAGTTAGGGGTCATGTGTCATGAGTGTCATGTCACTCTTATGTAGATACCTTCAAGTAAAGTCTTACCAAATAAACTCTACAGGACTGAAGCACAGTAACCGTGTGTCTTCACGAAATATGCAAGCTATCATGCTAGCCTGCTAGGCTAGCAGTCACAAGGCTTCTTTTAACTCCCCTTTCAACAAAGAGTTAATGATGGGGAAAAAACCTCTCGGAGCTAGTTATCAAGCTAAACTTGGAAACGAGCTCAGTCACTAAGGGGACAATAAGTTCCCACAGTTCAACTCCTGTGTCATAACTGTCTGCAAACCATGTCCCTTTTGTGTACTGTAGCAGTTTCTACCCCAGCAGAGCAGGGTTTAATACAAGTTTAGGGTGCAGCGCAATGAAATGTACAATACTTTATATTTATACAAACATGGAGAGTGTAAAATGTTGGATAACCTCCGACATAGTTCACGTCTTATCATTCACAGTGTCATGCTGACTCATTTGGTTCTCTTGTGTTCCTCAGGCGTCCTGTTACCTGAAGCAGGGCAAGTTCAAGCAGGCTGAAACTCTGTATAAAGAGATCCTCACCCGCGCTCACGAGAGGGAGTTTGGCTCTGTTGATGGTACGATATGTGACTTGATAATAAGTACACAAGTACACACACACAATTCAGCCAGTATCCTCTCATCCACAGTTATTTAAAATAACACACACAAACAAATATGTACTTCTTTGGCAACCTTCTAATGTAAAGGTTAATATTGTCAGGCTGCTCTTATCTTTTAAGTAGCTGTGAACAAAAATGACCTTTCAACTGAAAAATAAAAAAAACATAGAGGGGATTCCTAAAACTGCTGCTTTCTCCTGCTTTTTATCCGAGTGAATGTCAGTACTGATTTACTTCCTCTCATGTGTCTGACGGTGTTTCTCTGCAGATGAGAACAAACCAATATGGATGCATGCTGAGGAGAGAGAAGAACAAAGCAAGGTGAGCGAAATCTGTTGGTAGAACGCAGATTGAGAAATAGACTTGAAAAGAATAAAAAAAATCATGTATAAATCATTTCTACTCATAAATTGTTGTTTTGAAGTTTATCCCCTCTTATAATAACTTTAAAAAGTTGCATCTTACAGTAGAAAAATCTGACACAGATTCAGTAGTTAACCACATTTAAATTTGACGTCTATCAACGACAAGTAGTAAGCAGTATGTAACACTGACGGCAGCATTAAACTACTCCGACAGTGTTATGATCGTATTTAAGATAGAATAGGAAGGATTGACTTTACAAAGAGTTGGATTATTAGATGAAGACTTTGTAATAACCACCCAGTGCTGATGGTGTGAGTACCACGCTTCCCTAACTAGAGGAGTTTATTTTTGTCAGGGTTTAAAAGGTTTTCAGGGAAGGAATCCTGACTCGTCTGTAATCCCACCACTAAAATACCCCTTCGTGGTATCTTTTGATGGTATTAAAAAGAGCCTCTAGTTTTCAAATGGGTTAATTTCCATCCTTTTAAAGCATGAGTCACTTGACATTTTATTTCATGGGTTCGTGCTTCTTGTCAGGACTTAAAATGTTCATGTAAGTAGAGGTAGATTCCCTGAAGCACTTTGGCTGTAAACTAATGAACATGAGTTTTGTCTCATAGGGGAAGCAGAAGGACGGCTCACCATTTGGAGAATATGGAGGCTGGTACAAAGCCTGCAAAGTCGACAGGTCAGTTTGGTTAATGAATTCAGTGTTTGAGTGAAGATGGGTGATGCTCCCAGCAGCAAACAAACACAAATCTGTTAAAATGTTTCTTTAACAAGAGTCAAGTAAAGTAAAACTCTAATGGTCCGCAGAGGGGCAATTGGTTGTACAGCAGTGACAACAGTAATAACACAAGATGAATTAAATACAACATATAACGAGGTTCCTGAATGATCCCGGGACCTTTTTAACACAAAGTAACATCTACTTTGGACCCTTCATCACGGGTGGTAAACAAAAACTGGTTGTTACCAAAAAGTGATGATTTTTCTTAACTTTATTTTTTAGAAGCCTGAAGAAGGAAAATCATAGAGAAGATTTTAAGAGTAAAGTATGAAAGAATAAATGCAAATTTTGTGTACAAGAACTTTTTTTCTGGTTCCTCCTTTCATCTTTTGACCCCTCAGATGAATCCAATGAACCCTTAATAGGGTTCCCAACCCATAAGATCAGAACCACTGTTCTAGATTACATACAAGACTTTCTTTTTGTTTGAACTTACATGTATAACACTACTCTGCCTTCACCAGGCTGATTCTCTGTGATGAGATATTCCTCCTCGTTGTTTTTGCAGCCCCACAGTGACCACCACCCTGAAGAACCTCGGCGCCCTCTACAGGCGCCAGGGCAAGTTCGAGGCGGCCGAGACTCTTGAGGAGGCTGCCATGCGTTCCAGAAAGCAGGTGTGGTCTCCGAAAAGATTTGACTAGTAATACAGGGTTCCTTGCTGCGGCTGAGACGTCACCGTCCGTGTTAAAACTGCAGAGATAATTGCAGATGAAATGGGTCAGCTCAGCATAAACGGCCGATTTAGAGGCAGAAAATGCTTCATCTGTGTCAACTTAGGGATGAGATGATAAACTCTGAGATGCCGGGAAGCCTGGGGTGCAGCTATGAAACTGCCTATGAGGGTTTGATCTTTATGAGACCTAATGGGGTTTCCTGGGGAGAAGAGAAGTGGTGAAGCCCACGCAGCTTTCATCCTAAATTAGGATCTCCTTCCAGGATTCAATGGCAAGCATCTCTTGCTGGGGAAGTAACATGATACTCAAATGAAACTGGATTCCTGTGGTGGTGCTACAGTTACAGCTGGCTAGAGCTATTATGTTTTGGTAATCAAATTAGAAATACCTCATACCTGTATGGCTACTTTTTGTTGAATCAAATCAATATTTAGGGCTGTAGTTTCATATGTTGACAATGTGAAACTAAAGAAATTACAGATTTTACAAACACAAATTGCAGGATATTTTCTCTGAAATTAAAGTTTTTTTTGTCATTTATCCATCATTTACTTATTTTAGTGCACATACATTATTTAATTTAAGTAGCAGAAACTTCTGAAATGTGGTCATGGTGTAACATGTAAGCAGCTTTTACAAATGCACTTGAATGCAGATGAATAGATAGGATATGATAAGTAGATATTGACATTTAAAACTATCCGGCCCAGAATGAGATTACATTTTAAAGATTACCTACAGTTTTTAAGTCTGCACAATGTGAGAGGAGGAACCTGTTAATAAAGATAAAATAACAAGGATTTAGATACAGATCACCGTTCAACAGTTTGTCTGTTTGGTTTGTGATTTTCCCCTCTTTAATAATTTATCCTTCAGGCAGGTTCAAAGGGAACAGTCTTTGCACTGGTGTAACACTATCGTTGGTCCAGCTTTAAATATGCCAGACTGAGGCAGCTTGACTTTGCGAACTTGTTCCTAGAGAGAAATCCCACTGAATTTGCTTTCAAATAAACATTTGTTTGATATGAAAACGTCCCCCTCTTAACAAATATGTTTTGCTTATTGTTCCTGCTTACTGTGCAGTTTGACTCTCAGAAAAGGCAGTTTTAACATTCATTTAGTTGAACACGTGTACGTACAAGGATGATTTTGTGACATTACAACTAGTTTTGAAACTAGTTGCGGTTCAATATTAAATCTACTAAGTGTGATATGAAATATGAATACTTATGCCTCTTGTGCAGCCTTTCTCAAACCATGGATGGGCCATGCATACTGGGCTGCGGGGACACCGCAGTAAAATTACAATTAACTGGCTTTCAGCCAGCTGTGTGCATGCTGCAGCAGAACGGTCACGCTTGTGCTCCATGTATTTCTGTCATACTTTAGGTTTTCCACCTCTGATGAAGAGCAGCGTACAGCTGCTTCGCTAAACATTGTCTCAGACCAGAGACCCAAATGGGGCTCTGAGTTCTTCAGACGGTTCTGAATGAGATATATCAGCAGAGCAGTAACGTAATGCATAGCACACTATGGGGCAGGGGGATTTTTTCTTGAAATATATTTTAAATGGGCAGACATTTTGCTGAAATGCATCTAATTTTATTTATATTAAAGTCCAGGGATTTATAAATAAATTAATTAAAATGAATCATCATGTATCATTCAATTTTTATATATTTTCAATTGTCACCTGTGTTTTTCAGTATAAATTGATGCAGAAAAAGGTACAAATTCACTAGAATGCAGTAAATTAAGTGTTTAATGCTCAAATATTTTCTGCATGAGAACCCCCAGACCCCCAACATCATATGTCTGTTCACAAAATCTGGAAACAATATGCCTTTGGGTTGCCAGGCCAGCTGTGATTAGTCCAGATGTCTGTGCCATCTCACCAGGGGGGCAGATACGGGCAAACTTTGGGTCACTACTCTGTGCTATCTATTATTGTAACTGTAAATAATGTATTAAAGTTTCTTTCTTTCTATCCCCGAAAAATTACGTAAGTGGGCCGTCGAGGATTAGTGCCAAACATTACGAATGGACTTTGCAGTGAAGGAGAAGTCATCTTTTGTCCAGTAGTTAAACTATTAAAATCAAGAATTCCTCCATATCGTAGATTATTTTTGCTTTAATCATCTCTAAAAAGAAAGGGGGTTTCATACAAGTGGTGGTGGCACTGTAGAATACCATCCTCTGCAGCCGGAAACGACAGGTTTCTGTTTGCTGTTCAACATTTCCCTTAAAAGAAACAGTTTAGTTTTGCCTCATTTTACTTTTGTAACTGACTTTGCTGAATTAGTTCCTTCTGCTGGTGTCTAATATAAGGTGTACGAGTGTGTGCCAGGGCCTGGGTTCAGTGCAGCAGGCGGTAGAAGTCTATAGCTTTAATATTAATTGGATTGGATGAATTGGTACTTGCTGTACAGTGTCCATGTGTGTGACAGTGTGCTAAAGCTGCAGGTGGCAGAGGTGCTTAGCTTTTGCGTTAACTGGATTATTTGAATTGGCATTAATTGCTGCCTGTTGTGTAATGTGCGTGTCTTTTTGTTTATTATCAGGGTCTGGACACTGTGCATAAGCAGCGTGTGGCGGAGGTCCTGAGCGAGCCAGAGGCCCGTGAGAAGCAGCGAAGCCGCGAGAGCTTGACCTCTGACACGGTGAAGTACGAAAGCGGGCCGGACGGTGGCGAGGAAGTGAGTATGAGTGTGGAGTGGAACGGGGTAAGTACAGTACACAGCCCTTGATACAATGAGCGTCTTCAGACATGTTTATACAACAAACAGCCTGTTTCTTTCTGGACAGAAGCCACATACAGAGAGATCAAGTCTGATAAAGTCTTGTTGAAATAAATCTATTAAGTGTATATACTGTTAGTACAGAGAGATTGATAACAGCACAGTACCCTTCATGCAGATTATTATTTAAACTCCGGAGCATCAACTGCTTTACTTGGTTATGTTTGTCTTGGTAATGTTATAAAATGGGTATTTTCAAAGAGCAAGACATGCAGTAAGACGGTTTTCCATCAAGGTGCAGGAGAACCGTAGATGAGTAAAAATGCAGTCTGAAACATCAGGAAACAACCAGAATAAGCATTTTTAATGGGTAGAAAGAGATGGATGTTTGTTTGTTTTTTTGTTAAAAAAAGAAGAAGAAAGAAGTAACACCTGCCCACTGACTTCAAACCACGAATGTCTCCAAACAGTTTTCGTTTTCCATTTAAATAAATTTGTGTTTTGGAATCAGTGGGCAGGTGTTTGTCTTTTCATTTGTGCGTATTTCAGCTACAGTACATGTAATGTGCATATAACTACGCTTCTTCTTGAAGAGGTCAGACCTGATACTCACATTCATGTGTTACTAGTACTGGTAAACCAGAGGAGACACAGGAGACCAGTTTACTATTCTTAGCTAAAGTTACATGATGTGTTTTTGATTACGGTCTCAACATGACAGATAATGACTATTAGCTATTTCTGAGTCCGAATGATGTTTGTTGAAGAGCTCCATTTAAGACCACCTAAAAGTGTAGATTCAAAATCTCTAATGCAATATTCTTTCTCCTTACAATTCATTGTCTACTTTGTTTGACAAAAGGCATATTAAGCTGAAATCCTTGTTTTATCTGCTAGGTACTAAGATGTATAGATGAGTAGTCGTTGTCACTTTATGATAAAGATGTAAATGTTTCTCAGGGTTCCAGTGGTTTCTGTCAAAAAAGATACTATGAGGTTGTTGCTTTGCTCCGTTAATCACGGTTATTCTAATTAGAAACCTAAAACCTGTGAATGATAGTCAAAAGAACATTTTAGACTGTGCTACACTGATCATGCTGATTGACTGTCAGAATCACTCTCCTGCAGTAGCAATTGCTTGTACTTCACTGTTATCATGTGATTAATAAGTGAACAACTGCTCTTGCCTGGATCTTAGATCTCGGAGTTGCTTCAGTCGTAGTGTTTTACATTTACATAGTGCTTTGATTGTAATAAACCACTAAACTTTCTTACTGTAGAGTTTTCCCAACTAACTCTGTCTCTTAGAAATCTGCTTCCACAGCAGTAAAGCCCCTCTGGTTACACATGTTGACAACACCCACCTAATTCCCTCTGCTGCAGAGCCACATTTCTAACTGAGCGGGTACATTTCACAGTCTCTGCAGTATTTTCTCAGCCTCTAGTGACTGCAGGGGTGAGAACATCTAGATGTAGAGTCTCTGTATCGCCATCTTATTTCTGCTGCTGCCTGCTCACATAGCAACAGTAGATAGCACCCTGAACAACCAATCAGCATCTCCTCCTGTTCCTCTGGCTGTGGCTCTGGGAGGTTTGGTGTGAGACAGATCAGTGTCTATACACAATGTGCCCTGTCAGCCAGTTATTAGTAGACAATCTCCCATCACCAGCTGATCTCTGGACCTATTTATATCAGGAAAGCAGCCTGTCCTATCTGGAAAGAGCTTTAGCTGGAAGTACGTTTCAATAATAGTCTTTTTGTTTTGCCCTCTTTTAGCTAACCGTAAATAAATTTATGGCTGAAATGTCACCATAAACAACAACAATATTGAACTTAAAAACATTCCTGAATTCATTTTGAATTTGATTCAAGATAAGATCAAACTTTATTGATTCCAAAGGGGACATGTAGCACTACAGCAGCACAAGAGAACCAGAGAGGTAGATTAGAACAGAAAACGGATATGTAAATAAAAAGATATGTAAAAAAAAAAACATAAATATATTCATTTGCAGTTATATATATATATATATATATATATATATATATATATATATATATATATATATATATATATATATATATATATATATATATATATATATATATATATATATATATATATTAGTATGTATGCATAATTAATAGAATTTAGAATGAGGTGAAAATAATCTAGATGTGAAATGAATATGAAAACTGTGTAGAAAATACCATAACCACTGTGCATTGCAGTTTTGCACTATAACAGACTATCATTAGTTTATATGGCTTACATTAGAAGGGTAAAAACATGGTATTGGAAGTATTTATACCCTCTACTGCTTCCCTGCAGCTGTCAAACTACATGTTTGCCTTCCAATCAATAAATCAAATAAATAATAAATCACTTCCACAGTTTTCTTCTCACTGTATTATAAATAAGTCCTCTGAGAAGCACCGTGACTCATCAGTGTGTTCATCTGACTCAACGTGGGCTCTGTACTGTACTCTTTGTGTGATGTTTCGGATCTGTGTCCACTGTGCCGGATCTACCTGTGTGTTTACCTCCTTTTTATCTGTGTGATGAGCTGCTGCCTAAGAATGTAAAGTCAATTTCTTTCTGATCTTTATTTCTTTCCTTTGCCTGCTTTGTCAGCATGATAGCAGCCAGAGAGGAAGGAACGATTGTCTAATGGATATCTAGGAAGTAAAAAGAACGCCTAAAACACAATAAATGCTGATTATCATTATGTTGGCTTGTGTTAAATTTAACAATGTAATCTCTAATAATTGTATTATTATGATCACTAAAGTGCTGTTTTCTTTACCCTTACATTTCCAGCATTCGGCTGGTTGTTTTATCCAGTCAAATGCAGAATACTGCAATAATAAGAATAAACTTCAGTTTAGCACTAAAACGATTAGTCGAATAATCAAATAGTAGCTCAACAATTAAAAAACAACAACAAAAAACAATACACTGTCTTTAGCTTCTCAAATGTGAATATTTGGTGGTTTTCTTAATTTCTCTGTGATAAGATTTGAATATATCTGGATTTTTCACTGTTTAAACAGGCAATTTTAATAGGTGAGTTTGGTTTTTGGGAAATTGTGATGGATTTTCTTTTACTATTTTCTGACTTCTTTAGTCCAAACAGTTAGTCTGTTAATTAAAAATTGATAATGTGAATAATCATTATTTGCAGCCCTACTTAGTTGCTATGTAACCAAATAAAATACAAGGAACCAACGAAAACAAAAGTACTACAAGTACTCAGAAGTCTGGCTGCTCTCATGTGTCTCCTACCTGCTTCCCCTCTGTGTTTTATTGTATGGCGGTCTAACAAAGTTTAACTTTGTTCTACTTGATAAAGTGTGCTAACACATGTTACAGCTATACACAAACAAACACAGTACCTCTCCACCATGTTTAAACTGTGCAAAGGCTCCACCTGGTGGCAAACTCTGTGAGGTACCCCACAGTGAACTGCAGTTCGTATGCATATATGGTTAAAGAATAGTCAAAGAAAGAACTGTAATCACCTTCTGATGCCTTGCTATGTTGGTATTAGTATTTGTCTGTATTTGAATAAGTAGTCTTTTATAATCAGACTTTTATAATATTGGAATAAGTACTTTTAGCAGTTGCAGACAATATAGACTATAGCGACTGTTGCATGGTAAAAAAAAAAAATAGTGTAGTTTCCACCCTAAGTGGCACGTATTGTATAAACCTGCCTAATAGCCAGAGTTTATAGGCATATTGGCATATTTTTGGTGTTACTTTCCCACCCTGTCAAAAGCTGTCCATCTGTAATCGAACATGTAGAGGTTCATTCAGTCAGCTGAGACCTTTAATTAGATTCACTGTCACACTTGAAGCAGGAAGCAGGAGGTGTGAATTGTGTCTGGACAGAGCTGATGATAACTTGTCTTCCATGCCTTAAAACCAGTCAGTTCCTCTTGGGTTTGTTTTGTTTTTCTGGGTTTTTGGAGCTCTTAACGAGTCAGTGGGCGAGACCCCAGGCCATTTGAACTGAACTGTGGAAAATGGCCTATGGCCTAAGAGAAGCTGAAATACTAAAGGCTGGGTGTTTTTTGTTTTACCAGCCACTTCAGTTGGTTGGAACTGACATAGAACAAAAATATTATTTTAGCTTTTTGGCCTGATTTTAGAATATCGGTCATGTTTATGTACATAATTCCTGTGTTTTTGTCCACAAACGGAAGTTGTAAGAGATATTTTAGCTTTCAGTATCGATATACACTTGAACAGTCCTGCAATAAATCCTCCTTCATGAAGGTTATAATGTTTAGTTTTCGAAAGGTATTGATTCAACTGTGTGCTCCTTTTTGGAGAATGTAGTTTGTGTTGCTGTTAAACTGTATTGGGATATAATGTATATAAACATTGTGGACAAAATATTAGAAACACATGCAACACAAACTGCATTCTCCTAAATGACCGTAAAATTAAATCAACACCAAAAAAAGCAAGCAAACTAAACATTTCATTTCACTTCATTAAGGTAGAATTTTAGTTTTAGCTTCTGTAGGTGTACCTAAACTGGCAACTGAGTTCACATCATGATACCATTTTTCTGAGCTGAAAGATTCCCTTAAGCCTAGAATCAACATGTTACTATTTAATAATAAAAAAGAATATGTTATGCAGAGAAGAAGTTGACATTGTTGTGGCAGCATTTCTTTGTGTGCCTCGCTACTCATTAGACGGGATCGGTCTAATTGCCAGTTTATCCAAGTTTCTCATTATCTTATTGAGGAAATGCTTCTCTCACAATCAGTGTTTATATTGTTCATAATGCTCAGCCCCATTGTCTGTCAGAATCATTTTTAAGGAGTTGTATCACTTATGTAACTGGGCTGCCTTTTTTTAAAAAAAAAAAAAAAAAAAAAAAAAAAAAGAGAGAAATTGATGCAATGCTTTTGCCAAAGCCTCTCTAGCTAATGCACAAGCTGGTGGAGAAGTACTGTGTCGGATCTGGGAACTCGATAACCTTGTCTGTCTGTTTATTGTTTCCCTACCTCTTCTCTTCCTAAACTGTTCTTTTTCATTTCTTTCTCACTCCTAAATTGCTCATTTCAAACTATCTCATCTCTCTTTCCTTCTCTCTCTTTCTGCTCCATCTGACCGGCAGGCATAACTCCAGATGCCTTGTAATGGTTCTAAAAACTTGTCTTCTGCATGACGGACGCCTCACTTCGCCTCAACCCCTTCAGCTTCGCAGTTTTCTTCAACTATGAACCCGTCTCTCTCTCTATCTCTATCTCTATCTCTCTCTATCTATCTCTCTGGATGTTCTGGTGGGGATTCTTCACATTCTTGGGGGGGGGGGGGGGGAACTGTGGAGACAGCTTGTGTGTCTAAATCCAAACCTCTGCTTCCTACTCGTCTCTGAAGCTCTGTGCTCGACTGTGTGTGTCTGCTGTGGGTGGGAGAGGAAAGGGCTGATGTTTCTTTATGACAACATTAAACTCTTATCATGTTGTTTCTGCCATTTAACACTAGCCTCTGCTTCTCTACTTCCTCTCTGGTGTCTTCTGACTGTACTTTCATATTGACTGTAGACTCATTTATTGGTTGTTGGGGGGGGATTATGTGGAGAGATTGACAGTATGCCCTTAAATCTTGTCCTCTCAGCTGTCCTTTTAAAGCATAACTCTCTATTTTGACCTGGACTCTGAACTTTCCAAACCACCCAAACAACAATTCTGACCCAGAATAACACTTGTTAAAAGAAATGGAAGAAAAAGCTGATTGGCCGCTCCAAAAATACACTTACCACACAGCCTTTGTCAAACACGTTCCTGGTATAAAATGGCCAGAGTTAAAGCTTTGAACCCTTTATCCACCCACCTCGCCGTCTTTCTTTCTATGGAGGGTAGAAGCTTCTCTTCTCCATTCAGTTTGATTTAGCATTTACACCTAAACATCATTAGTGGTGCCTCAAAGCGCATAGTGATTCTTAACATGCTGTAAATAACATCAGCGTAACTCGTCAGCATGATCGAGAAGCAGCCTGGCTTGTGGCTTTATTAGAGTTTAGTCATTAGTTTTGCACTCTGTGTCATCTGGTGGCAATATCAGACACACAAACTAATGTTGTGATGTCACAGAGAGGACACGTCAAACGTAACAGGATGCATGCACAATGTGTTTTTAACTATGGCTGTCAGCATTAACGCGTTAATCGCGATGCGATTAAGGGCCGAGCATAATGCGTTAATTTTTTTTTAATCGTATTAATCGCATGCCGCCATTTATTAATTTATTTTCAATTCATTCGGCTTTGCGTCGTGTCTAACAGGCTACTATTTTGCCGTACTTCCTCGTAACACATCCTGCTGCTGCAGGAATAGCAACGTAGATTTTGGTGCCTCATTCTGGTGCCACTGATATGTCTGCACTTCTCTCTGATGCTCTGAAACAGACGTTATAGGCAACAGAAACATTGCTGCATGTGACGCTAGTTAACACTATACTCAACAGTAGCTAACGTTAGCCTACCGCTAGCTAGTAGCTGGATTAAACACGGTTACAATGCTGACAGCTAACGCTAAACGGTGTAAAGTTTGTCTGTATTTCACTGTAGAGGATTCCGACACCGAGATGTAACAATCTGCAGCTGCTGTTGTCGGAAAAACACAGACGGTGCGTTCAATGAAACTGGTAATTTACAGGCTCGTGGTGCATTCAAAGTTGTTGTTAAATGCCCTTTTCCCATCTGGTGGTTGTTTGTCATTCAACAGCTATTTACTAGTGAAATAAGTTATTGTTATAGTGATTACATTATTATTAAACATTTAATTTTGATGATATGGCCTTAACAATAAACAAGCCATTCTTTAATGTCGCCAACAGTTTAGTACCCTTCTTTTTTGTAACGGTTCAGGCACCGTAAAGGCACCGGTACCGCTTTAGCACTGGTATCCAAACCAAACAATACCCAACCCTAATATTGACTCTAGATTCAAATGTGTGACTAGATTAAATATCTAATTAAATTAATTAATTAAATAAATAATAAACAAATACAAATCTTAAAATCAAGTTCATAAAGTCATTTTCTTTGCATTAATTTGATTCCCAGTCAAGATACACTGGTAAGAATTGCTTTCCATTGTTAATATGTACTTAAAAACAATTCTGAAATGCAAAATAATAGAATTTTAATCATGTGATAAAACATGCAAATAATTGCGATTAACTATAGAAATTCAATTTAATTGCAATTAAGAAAATTTTATTGTTTGACAGCCCTAGTTTTAACTTCAACAAAATAGTTTATCTGATAAAGTTATATAAAATGGAGATTTTCAAGTAAATGTCAACGTTTAAAGATAAAAGAAAGTAAAGCTTTTGGTCTAAACATGGTGCATCCAGCCTGTTACCTTCTGTATATCTCTGTATATAGATGTCAGGCCGGGTGGAGGTGGTGGGGCTAAGCAAGCAATTATGCATTTGTTGGAAATTTGGGATTTGAAATAGTCTCCCCATCTCTGTTCTCGGCTCCTTGCTAATGATCTTTCTGCGTGTCCTTCTTGTCCTGTTTGTGCATCTTTCTTAACTTCTAATAAAACATAAACTCTTTGCTCACCTGAAACCTGTGCCTGTCGCCTTTTTGTGTGTTCCCTCTCTTTTCTGTGTGTGTGCCTTCTTAACTGTGTGAACTCTAAACATTAATAATACCTCTCAGCAGCACTTCTCTAGGTACTGAAACTTGAGTCAAAGCAGTTGTTGAAAATACTTCAAAAGAGTCCTATTATGCTTTTCCGTATTTTCTGTCATATCTATAATGTAACAATGTCACATGTTCATATTAAACGTGGCCAAAGCTTAAAATAATGAGTTAAACCTAATAAACTAAAATAAACTTTTGGCCCTGTGAGCCAAAAGT
>CM042333.1:3270000-3472500 GCA_023566125.1 Zingel zingel
CCCAACAGACACCTGACTGACCCAGGTGACTCTGACTTTATGCACTGGAGGAACAAGCCGGCCCTCGGCTCGGCTGCTTGGCAAACTAACCAAAAATAAAGAAGGGATGCGCTCTACTTTGCTGGCGGTGAAGTAACTCTAAAGCTGTTTGCACATGAAATTACAGAGGAAGCTTTTACTGGCACATACACATTGGTCCTTTTTTTCCCATCACATTGGTTTACTTTTCTGTCCTCACACTGCCTCGGTACAGTGTCCAACTTTTCTTCTTCATGGTTTGGTTTGTTTGTCAGTGAGTGTTAGAGCCACTGTTTGGAAAGCAAATTATCAAAAAAAAGAAGAAAAAATAAAAACTATAGAAAATAACCTGTAAAAAGTCATACTACTTTCAGAATAAAGATGTAATATTGTGAGAAAAAAAGACAAATCTTTAGAAGAAAGGTGTAATATTTCGAGGAAATGTCACTATTTCAAATAATTAGAGAAAGATGTAATTCGTAATATTACATTTGTTTTCTTGAAATATTTCAGCTTTTGAATTGTTTTCCTTATAGTGGTCCTAATATTCCGTTGAGAGACCAAACCTAATGAAGCTAGAAAACCAAAGACTGTACAGTAAGCAGTACATGTACAGAGCTGATGAAATGGGAAAATAATGCAGCAGACGTGTGGAGGCTGCAACCAGACACAAACTAATGTCTGCTTATGAAATGCCTTTATGCTTGTTATGCCTGGAACTCATGTACTTTGTTTGTTTTAACCACTAATAGTTACACCTATTTATTGCATTTGGGGCTTTTGGACTATTTATTTCAATTTGTTTTGAAATATAGTTCAGTTTTACTTTCTCTGGATTTTATTATTTTCAATTTTTTCTTTGTGAATTTTACTCTGAAAAACAAACTTGTCTGCATGGCTGTTTTTGTTGAATTTTTATTTATGAATAAATTTGTTCATTTGAATGTTTGGACTTGCATCCCTCATCTGTTTGCTCACGGGTTTCTATTTTCCTTTCTGTGCTGCTCTTCTCTGTGGCTCCTTAACATGATGGTCCTGATGATGATGGCAGTAACATCGTCGTCATGACAATCATCCGGTGATGGTAAATCACTGCAGAAATGTCCATTTTAACAAGACATTAAGTGTGATGCTTCTCTTGAAGATACCACCACCTATACTTGGTTGACCGGTGTGGGTTTTGAATGGCAGATGTCGATATTTACAGCAGGGCATTGTTAATTAGCCGACCGATATCACTACCACCTACTACGCGAAAAGAACTGAACATTTTAGGGCCTTTTTATTTGACAGTTTACAGCAGAGAGTAACAGGTGTGGATGTTTAATACCTGGTATGCGTCCTACAGTAGATCACGAAGCTGCGTGTTTTTAGAAGAGGTTACCCTAAAATGGAAGTTCAATCTTCCTGCCAGCAAATGAAGCCAGTTTTAGATAATGATATCTAATAATGAAAATACCTGTTCCACATCAACATTAAAATCAAATTTCTTTCACCAAACTATCCTCAAATGTTGCCAGGTTGCTACGCCACATGTGTAGAACTTAAAGATTCCTTACATTGGCGCTATCTGGTGGTAGAATGAAGATTGCCATTTTACACACTTTCAAACAAGTCAATGAGTCATTTTAAATATTATTTAGTATTTTGCCCTTTCTTTAAAAGCGACCATAGATACAGAGAGGAAACATGGGGAAAGAAAGTAGTGTTACCCCCACCCAACTCAAACGAGTGTGTAACTGGCCACCCTAAAAACATCATTTAAAATGTTTTTAATCTTAAATTTCAGCCATCCTGTTTTTATACAGCAGATTTATTGTCTTAAAAAGGACAGAAAGTGTACCCATTTAAAGGAAAAGCCTTAAATCAGTGTTAGATGGTTTATTTGAGTGTATAATTAAAAAGTGCAGAGTGAGGAAAGGATCCCATTTCTTGTCAGGATGGACGTGTTTCTGCAGTGTGACTTCACTGAACCCAAGTTTTTGTTCAGGCATGATTGTTGGTATGTGCATGAACTCCTCTGACGTGTAAATATCACTTTACAGCTCATTAATAAAAAGACCTGTTGCAGATTACATCAATACAAATGTAGGTACCACTGTCTAATAAGGAACCTTTTCAAGAGGGTTTGTACCGTGTAACTAATGACTTCAATAATAAGTAATTTATTACAAAAGATCTGGCACAAGCCATTATGTTAATAATTGTCATATTTCTTACTTTATAATTACACCGCAGCAAAAGTTATTAAGGCTACGTTCACACTGCAAGTCTTAATGCTTAATTCGGATTTTTTGCTCAGATCCGATTTTTTTGTTTGGCTGTTCACATTACCTTTTAAAGTGTGGCCTATATCATATCCCAGTGTGAACTGTTTGCTGTTTCGAACTGACCCACATGCGCAAATGAACAATAAAAATGACATCAGACGCAGCATGCTGTTGAACTAAAGTTAGGGAGGTTATGGAGGAAGTAAGCATTTTCGCTTTTATTTCTAAATATTTGTGTAATGGCAGCCGTAACATTAATGAGCAGGTGCTGAGGAGGAGAAGAATGAAGAGAAAGAGAGCCAAATTGGCTATTTGGGCCTTTTGCGGGGTTATCACTACAGAGGTCTGTGTGGATGCAGAGACGAAGCCAGGAGTGGTGGGGCTGTGTTGTGAAGAGCTTGACAGTGACGCAGTTTAACTCCCGCCGGCGCATAATTGTAACAAATGTCGATGTAGATTGACGTAAAAGTCGCATCAAATCCGCCTTGGTTGTTCACACTGGGGCAGCATTGAAAAAAATCAGACCTGATTCTGATTCAGGACCACATATGGAAGTGGTCTAAATCTGATTTGAAAAAATCTGATCTGGGCAAGATTTGAGTGTTTATACTACTTCTGAAGGAGTCTGACAGTATCAGATTTGGGCCACTTTTGCCTGCAGTCTGAACGTAGCCTTAGTCATCTCTTATAATAAATGTTTTGACAACAAATTGCCAAAGGTAAAACGTTAATAGATTTTTGTTCCAGATGCTCATCTGCATTTTTCCAGATGATGGTGGTTAAAGAGCTAAAAAAGACTAAATAATAGAGGGCATCATTTTAGAAAGTGGTACCAAAGTTTTATATTTAACTTCCTAAATGTCATAAATAGGATGAGAAGAAGTTGTCAAGACACTTAGTGAGACTAACCTTTGTATGAAATGATCATGTATGTCATTAACCATCACAAACATATATACCACCACCATTTCCACTGATCTAAACTCCTCCCACCCCCCCCCCCCCCCCCCCCCCCCCCCCCCCCCCACCCCCTTCCCTGCATGTCCCTGCTCTGGGTGCAGCATGAAGCGAGCCAGCTCTCTGGGGGTTCTTAACGTGGCGGACAAGGCTGCGACTGCCCACTACCAAGTAAGGAGGCCGAGTGCCGGAAGTCCAAAAGTATCTGTCAGTTTGTCTTTAACCCTGCTGGTAACCGGTGGCAACATCCTGTTATAGAAAGGTCAAAGTTCAACTTTATTTTGAACATTTAAAATATGGGAAGAGTAGGAAGGTGGACATGCATTGTCTCGTCCTACCCCTATTCTATATTAATCTATCCTTCAATACTCAATCACTTACATTGATTACATAAGTTTGTTGCTGACACAATTAGTTAAATAACCGTCATTACCATTTTGTTTATAATAAATTCATTGTATTTTATCAAGCAAAAAGGCAAAATAACTTCTCATTCCAGGTTGTCAGTTATGCAAAGGTCACTGCTTTTTCTCTGTTAGATATGATTGTAAATTGAACATTACATCAGGATGAACAACAATAACTACAACATTGATTTAAAAAATAAATGCCAGAATGCTCTTGAGAGGGCCAGAAAGTTTATGAAAAATACTTTACAATCTTAACCTAGCGCCACCTGGTTTACCAAGAGGGTTAAAACAAACCATTAAAGAACTTTTTGCAGATACTTTTGGAACCGGTCTTTTATTTTATACTCATGTCTGTATGAACTATCACATAAGGATCTGTTGAGTTATTTTAAGTCCGATTCATCACTAATGACACAACTTGAGTATGACTCACACACTTACTTCACACCATAATGTTTTACTAATCAACACAAAATATTAACGGGGAGAATGTGTTTTTCTCATTTGACACTTTCACAAACAGGATGGAAACCAAAGTGTGATATAATGTAATATAAGTAAACCCAAATCCACAGTTAACACAACAACAGATGTTGTCTTCCAGGTTGTTTAGATAATCTTACATCAGGTCAGATTCACTAGGAGCTGCTATCTCAGAGCTAACAGAATAATCATTTCAAAGGAAAGTTGTAATAAATGTAATTGGTTTTAATGTGTTGTATCCAGTTATAGAAAGTACATTTAGTATTTTTACTTTTGGTAGTTTAAGTATATTTTGATGCTAATGCTTGCAGAAGTTAATTGTTTTACTGTTTTTGCACTGTACTACTTTTACTTAAGTAGAAGTTCGGAGTATTTCTTCCATCACTGCTCCTATCAGTCACTATGGGTTAAAGCCTATTTACATGTTTACCAGCCTTGAGTCATTTTGGTCGAGCTAAAGGCAAAATCTTAGTTCCTAAAAAGTTGAAATATTGGGGGTCTGTTCATTGTTCAGTTCTTTTTTGATCAAGGTCTGTTTATTAAAGATTTTCAGAGATATTAACAAGATACAATCAAACGATCAAAACTAACCCCAAACATCTGTCCACCCACCCACCTACCTACCAGACAAACACAATTAAAGTTACTTTATATATTTACCTGAAAGGAGAATGAGATTAAAAATAAAAAAAATAATGAGAAATCAATAACAACATAGGAATATACAATGTACTGTGGGGTCACATTCTTTGCTTCCATTTTCTCTACAAATGTCAAGAAAGGCTGCCAAATAGTATGAAACTTTAAAAACAGAACCTTGGAGAGAGTATGATATCTTCTCTAGTTTAAGATATTACATAACTTCTATAACCCATTGAGACTATGAAGGGGGTAGAGGGTCTTTCCATCTGAAGAGAATGAGTCGCCTGGACAAAAAAGTGCTAAAGGGCCAGCATGTTACACTTATTATTACTGAAATGCATATTCTGTTGTGTTCTTGTATAACACCAGAGCAGTGAGATGGGATGGATCAATTGGGAGTGTTCCTATGGTCCCACAGCCCTATGTTCCCACATTTCTAAGAATTTTTTCAAAATGAGTCTCTATGTTACCACATTTCTAAGATTTTTTTCAAAATTAGGCCTTATGTTCCCACATTTCCTTTTTCATAAAGTTGTATCAGATTTGGTCCCCCTTTCTCCCAATTTGGTAGCCGATTACACCAACCTATTATCCAGTAGCAGTGGACTACAGATGGAATGTAACCCTAACCCTAACTCTAACATAGGGCCTAATTTTAAGAAAAATCTTAGAAATGTGGGAACATAGGGCTGTGGGAACATAGGGCTGACCTTTAGTATTTCATGTTGTTCAGTCCTTCATGTAATTTTCCTTTTCTGCTGTGTTTTCTCTCCAGGAACGAAATAATTGTCTGAGGAACAGTCGCGACCTGAGTGCCAGCCACACCGACCTGGCGCGTTGAAGGTTTATCTGACCCTGGTGGGGGGAGTGAAGGGTGAAGGTCGGAGCCTGAGAGGTCACTTCCTGTCCACAGCCTCCTCACTGTAAACAGCCTCCCACATTATACTTCAGCATCACACCACCAAGCTTTGTGGCATTTTTTGTTTTCAACACACATCGAGGAACAAGAGCAAGATGAACATAGAGTACAGTAGTGACCTGCTGTGTGTTTGTGGTTTGAGTGTGTGTATCTTTTGTGTGTATCTTTTGATTTGTATGCGCATGTACTGTATGTACCGTAAGTCTGTGCTGGTGTGAGTGATTGTCCTCTCAAATCAATATTTAATGCTACAGCTTGAATGAAAGCAGATGCAGAGAGGAGCTTTAGTTTTACAAACATTTCTCTCAGAACTCATTGGTCCAGTTAAACTGTTGTGGATGAAGCCAAAGATGAGCTCAGTTGTTTTAGCTACATGACGTCACACTGAAGGAAGCCTAAACCAACATGAAATCTTCTGCAAACCGCAAGTTTTTGACTCCCAATTTCTCTTGAATTTCTAAAATAATAGTCTCGCATTTTCAGACCTTCCTCCACAGCGCTGCGGAAGAGGGTCTGGCTAGTCCACACAACATTCTGGTTTGGGAGAAAAATGTGCTCTGGTTTATTGGCATTTCTTTAAACCAATCACAATCATCCTAGGCGGCGCTAAACACCGGTCAGAGTCACAGTGCCGCTGCAAAATAGCCTCAGGAAGGAACTTGTTTTGGTGAAACGTGTACATTCAGAATTTGTTTTAGTGGTTCAACAGAAAACTCAGATTGGACAGATAGTCTAGCTAGCTGTCTGGATTTACCCTGCAGAGATCTGAGGAGCAGTTAACCATAGTCCTCAGAAATCCACCGGAGTTTAGAATTCAAACACAAAGAAAGAGGAAGGTGACGGATATCCGGCTAAAATTATGATCTGATCCCTCCATAAGAAGTAAAACCAAAAATACAGCACACTTTAGTTCACTTTATTTATTGATTAATGAGATTTTAGTCCGTAGACCTTTATCAAGGAAGACTTTGTCTTTAAAAGTTTTGAAATTTTAAATCAAAGCAGGAACGTTTTAAAGTGGCAGTGTAATTGATCACCAGTACTGCACATATTAATGAATGAGGGAAATAAACTTTTCGGAGTGTCTATTTGCACCCCCGGTACAAATAGCCTCGGCCACACAGCTGAGCTATTCACACCCTGTGATGTAACAACAAAAACACGTTGCTCGCGTACACCGAAATCTTGGTAGACGTTCATCTTCCCTGACAGCAGAAACTGGCGTATTATAAACTTTGGCTTCACCCACTGAGATTTAACTTGATGCAATGAGAGACAGTTCTGCCTCAATGTCACTTAAAATGTTTTTAACAACTAAAACTGCAGCGACTCTGCAGGAAACTAGTCCAGCAATGACGTCTTATTGTAGGCCGACCCGGACATTAGCTCTGCGCTCAATCTGCAGGCTTCCAGTGGAAGTTCTGAACTGGGTTTTTGGATTGATTGCGAAAATAAGATCTGTAGCAAAGTAATATTTACGATAGTCACACAAATGAACAGACATTTCCAATAGTTGCACCACCAAAACGAAGATCTGATTTTCTGCATGAATGAACCCGTTGGAAACCTGTGGAGGGAACACACATCTCTTTAACAATTGTTTTCCAAAAATGTTCCTGCGTCCTGTGTTCATTGACGATTTTTTTGCTTTTGCTGTATGAAGTTCTATGTTTACATTTGTTGATTTTTTTGTAAATGATGTTTTATTTGTTTCTGTCTGTCTTTGCATTGCTCTGAAGAGTTTATCCTTCTATCTTCTGGAGAACAGCAGCATTGTCTTCCTAAACGTTGAAGTGATGCTCTGAAATAGGGAGGCAGGACAACGACATGTTTTTGGCACATGAAGGCCGACCGACACACTCTCAGGATCCAGGCGGTAGTTTCACACACTGACTGCAAAGTTAAAGCCACGCCACACTTTCACATGCTGAGGGAGAAATGTTACAGCTTTTATTGTTACTTCCAGGTGTGTTAGTGTTCATTCAAGACAACACTTTACCACATGAGTAAAGTCGAACAAATCCAACCAAAAGGTGAAAATTATGAATCATTTAAATGCTTATCATCATGCTAGAGTTATTCCTGAGATTTAAGTCGCAAATGTAGAAAATGTATATTTGCTATTACCAAAACAAGAGGGAGTATTCCTCCCATAGCTAGGTGTAACTATATATATAGTTTAACAGATATATATATATATATATATATATATATATATATATATATATATATATATATATATATATATATATATATCACTGTATACCAGCGATTCACTTTGAAATCCAAAGTGTTATTTAAAACTACAATTCATTTATTGACTTATTTACAAAATAGCCTACAGAATTGAGTCTAAAGGGGAAAACATGTATCCACACTCCCAAATATTCATCATGGCAGCAGCTGGATGCTGATTTTGCATCACCCAAAACAGACTGCTAACTTAAAGGTGCTGTAGGTAGGATTGTGAAGATCTAGGACTTTCAATCTAGGAGATTAGGAGAATCTAAGATCTAGGAGTTTTCAACATCTCAGTCCCTCCCCCCTTTCTGCTAAAGCCCAAACAGTCTCCTAAGCCCCTCCCCCCACAAGGGAGAATGAATGCGTGTGCATGAGCAGTGATTGACAGTCTCCCCTGGCCCTGATTGGTGCATCTGAACAGGGTTCAGATGCAAATGCAAATTTTTGCAAATCGCACTACAGCCTGTAGGTGGTGCCAGAGGAGCTGGATTTTTTTTTTTTAATGACCTGCTTCATGTAGTTCTACTGGAACATAGGGTCAGTTTCAGCAAATATGACAGAAATTTAGTTTTATAAGTCTTACCTACTGCACCTTTAAACACACTGGGCAAAACAATAAGAGGAAGAAAAACTGCAAATCCTCGCAACAGAAAAGCTGAAAATTGCGATAAGTTCAAAGAAATGCGTAAAATTCTGACAGTTGATGCCAGCTTTTTGGTACTTGACAGTTTCCTCTGCTGCAGACACATTTCTCTTTTTACCAAACAATGTGTTGGGGTTCCACACCCAGCCCTGATCGGGTTTAACCCTTGTGCATCTTTAAAGCAGTCTCAGGGTTTCCAGAAATCATCTTCAGACTGAATTTATATCTGAATTCTTCATTAAACCCCGGTTCATGTGTGTAAATGTCAGTAATGAGAGATTTGCACTGTAAACATTAGACCGACCGAAATAAAGCAAACTGACTTTACTGTATATTGATTGCATACTGACATACTTAAATCTGACTAATGACTAATGCATTTACTG
Organism: Zingel zingel; assembly: GCA_023566125.1. Taxonomy (NCBI): domain Eukaryota; kingdom Metazoa; phylum Chordata; class Actinopteri; order Perciformes; family Percidae; genus Zingel; species Zingel zingel. Next base: position 3,278,970 of record CM042333.1, read on the forward strand.
CATTACAATTTGTTTGTTTTTATGTTATTGGAGAGTACATGAACTTTTTTTTTGCAGGGGTGTGCAATAAGCTTGACTTTACCCTCCTTTGTTGGAAAAACTCTTCTGATTTAATGGAAAAGGAATTCAAATCTGGACCGAAGTAGAGAATTGAAATTCAATTCAATTTTATTTATTGTGTCAAATCGTAACAGAAGTTATCTCAGGACACTCTACAGATAGAGTAGGTCTGGACCACACTCTATTAAAAATAACAAAGATGAAGCCCTGAAATGTAAATATAAAAGCTGACTAGATTTGATAACTTGAATGATATTCATGGTCATTTGACCTTCTGTGCCGGCAATAATTTAGTCAAAGTCGCAGTGATCTTTTAAAACTGTTAAAGATCAAATTTTTTGAATGAAGTTCTAATTTTTTCTTCTTTTTATTGACGCTGTTTGACGTTACAGAGTCGAGTGTGTTGAAGCTTCTTGTCGACTGTTGATCGGTCTTTTTTTAATGCTTGTTGTCTTACTGTTAGCGGCTCCACAAAGTTACGAGGCACATAACTTTACTCTGTCTGATGGGTTTGATCAACTGGGCAACATTTTGGGCAACGTTAGACAGGCAACACCTTCGGCAACTGGCAACAAAGTGTTGTTCATGATATATAGAAAGACGTAGTTTCATGTTGGGAAGTTCTGAATGTAGTTTACACGAGATTAAAATGCTAAGTAGTTTTTGTATGGATGCAAAGAAAGGCCAAAATAATTTCATTTAAATGTCAATTTTAAAAACTATTTTAAGACCGCACTCCGATGGTTAGAAACAGACATTACCAAACACGTCATACCTTTATCTTTTTGTGGTTTTTGTTTCAATTGATTAAACATGTTAAACTGCAGAAAAACAAACCCTCAGGAGGCTTTAAAAAGAAGATTTAAGTTCATGAAAACATTTTCTTTAGAATTCTATTCTTTGAGCTGGAGATGTGGCTCCCCTCCTGAGATCACAGAGTAATAGACCCAACTCTTTGGACATGTATCCATCCTAGTTACCACGGCAACAGAGTGGTTGCTGCACTTTTCTTCATATACCCCTCCACACATGGATGTCCAATCTCCTAAAGTTAAGTTTCTACGGGCACAATAATTAAATAGAAGATTGAATGTCAAGTTGTCCTCCGTTGTTTTTTGGGGGGGTTTTCTGTGTAGGATGACATTCTTTGAAGGACATTGTGCTTCCTGTAGCCCTCCATGTTAAATATGAAAGAAAAGTGACTCCTCTGCATGTCTTGTAAGTACAGATAATATTCCTGGATGAAAAACTGGCATTCATGACTCGCCCTCCCAGACATGTAGGCTTTTATTGTGTTGACAGCACATTCCTCTTATTATGGTCTTATTAGAGAGAAATAACAATACAACAGCATGCAAAACTTTTACTCTCTAATTTCACTGTGATTTTGGGGACGTTTGTCTGCAAACTGATGTTCTACTGCGCACCCTCTGTATTAAAATAATCTGGTGAAAGTCCTGATGTTTGTACTGTGGTTTTTAATATTTGATCTGAAGTACTGTGTACAGTATACGTCATCCCACCAAATCCTACACACTGTTCCATGGAGTCATTGACTTACTTTTGTGCTGAAGGATTTTGCTTTTATTATTAATTATGGAATTTACTTTATTCCAAAAGATTGTGCTTACTTTTTAATTGAGAATTTTGATACAAAATATTCTGATAAATTAGCAAACAGCCTGAATAAAAACATGGACACATACATATATACAGTAGCAGGAGCCTTAAGAGATCATAAAGATTAAAACATGAATACAAATTTGAGTTTTATTCTACGTCTTTTAGATGTCTGCTCACAATTAAAGACAACATGATAGAATAAAAAACCAAACACACATACTTGTATTGCATAGATAAAACTATTACTTACTATCTCATTATTAGCAGAATAGATGTGATAATAACCAGACAACTGTCTTTTAATTTATTATGAGACAGATGTTGAATTTATGAGAAAAGGTTAGGATGGTATGGAAGATCTTTGATATACTTTTTTGTTGTTTTAACAAACTAAGTGACTTGAAGAAATAATTCAGTTATATTAGAAAAGGTAAAAAAAATTGAAATTTAAAAAAAGTTTGTGAATGTTTTTTTAATTTGTCATATACAATAATATAATGATGAATCAGTTCTGCAAGGGCGCTTTTGGGTGGAGTTGTAAAAACCAAAACACTCCATCTCCACGCACGACGTAATATCAGCGATGTGCTCTGATTGGTTGAGTGTGGCTGTCAATCATTCATGAGGGGCGTATCCAGACAGGAGTTTGTGGCTGAAGGAGTCTCTACTGTACCGAGAGGACAAACAGCTGCTAACAGGACAATGTCTGCAGTGCCTGATGGGAAGAAACTCGTCCGGAGCCCCAGCGGTCTTCGCATGGTGCCGGAAAACGGCGCCTTTAACAGCCCCTTTTCCCTGGACGAACCTCAGTGGGTCCCGGATAAAGAGGTGAGGCAAGGCGGGGAGGATTTGTTTGACAGCAAGAAGCTATCGGAGCCGCGGACACCAGCGAGAAGCTAGCTAGGATATTAAACAGGGCTATTCCGGTTGAGATTTTCTAAATAAACGCCTTACATTGGCAGTTAAATAAGCATATAATGAAACGGTAGTCTCGCATTGCCAAACCTACCTCCACAGCGCTGCGGAGGAGGGGGTTATCTAAAAATACTATAAAAGTGAAACTGTACCACTACATAACTACTTAAATGAGCTACACACTTAATTTTATTGCACTGCTTTTTCAGATTCCAGTGCCTCAACAGTTGCCTAAGTAGTTTTAATTCAGACTAGTCTGATTTAAGAGATTCTTTTTTTAAACTCGCCTGGGTACCTCCATATCAACTGCTTAATTAATAATAACGTGTTTATTTTACTTTTTATTTTAATGAGGCAAGGCAATTTTATTTATATTGCCCAATATCACAAATGTGCCTTAAGGGTCAGCACACGGCCCCCTCTGTCCTTAGACCAATAGATGCCATGTGTACCCAATAACCAACATAATAAAATTACATTACATTTTTTTACTTCATCACCAACACCAAGTTTCTTGACCCAGTGCAGCACTACCTATTTTTCTTCAAAATAAAATTTCAGTATAGACAGTCCAAATGTCAAAATGATACTTATACATATAAAAAAAGGATGAATCCAGAATTATTCACACAGATAATGAAACAAATTATGCACTGACTAAATGCTGTGTTAAAAAGGCTTTTAAAACTTTTATTTTTTAAAGAACATTTTTCATTGGAAAGAAGGTTAAAAAAATACAGGTTGCTTCTTAAATTTGTATGATTGAATTTGTGCTTATTTATTAAATACCGAATGATATTTTATAATGAACATTTCAATATTTTCCTGGCAAAAAAAGGTGGAATAAATCACAAAAACAAACAAAATAAACAAGAACAACAAAACATCAGCATTTATTTATTTAGGATCCCCATTAGTTGTTACCAAAGTAACAAGTGTTCTTCCTGGGGTCCACACAAAATATAAAACAAAACAAGACAATCAACATTACGTAATACTTCCATATTATCAATACAATAAAGAAATACTATATAATTAATAATTCCACATTATCAATACAATGTAGTTCTACTGATACATTCACATTTCCTTCTCAGCAAACGTTTGACATAAGTAACCAATGGACACGTTCGTACTTGGGTAAAAAACAGTACATTAATCCACATTCACAGCCTTTGGCATTGGATCAATTGTTATTTTTAACATTGGTATGGGTGCATCCCTTCTTTATGTTTTGCTGGGTAGCTTGATTTATGATAATAATACATCATAGTTCTTTAGTTGATATTTTCAATTCATAATCTGAATCTGCAAAGTAACTTAAACTGAAATCCATATAGTGAAGTCAAAAGTACATTTGCCTCAAAAATGTAGTAAGGTAGAAGTATAAAGTTGCAGAAATTTGAATTACTCAAGTAAAATACAAGTACCTCAAAAATATTCTTAAGTGCAGTAAGTTACCCAAGTAAATGTACTTAATTGCTTTCCACTGCTGACTGTATGTGACTACGATCTGTGTAGAGCGCTTTTATTTTAAAAGTAAAGCCTCCCAACATCCGGTTTCCTCCGTGCTAACTGTAGCTAACTTGTTGCGGCGCTGCACATCGTAGTTGGCCACGGGATCGGGCGTTGCAGGCGGGCACGGCCACCCTGGCAGCTAGCTAACACATAGCCTGTTAGATACCAGCTACGTTAACTGTTACAACTAGCTGTCAGACGCACTTATGATGTTATATCTTCACCAGAAATGGTTAAAGTGACAAAACAACAAACCGTTTTTTTGTTTGTCATCTAACAGCTAACGTTAGGTCCACACTTAGCTTGCTATTAGCTCTTGTGTCAGTAGCTTTGTGTCTGTTTGTGTCACAGACAGTACAGTAAAACTACAGGAGGAGGGATGTATGGGAACAGAAACACCGACTGTCTGCTGCTCACAGAGACACTTTGACCAGACTGACACTGAACTACAGCCAGCAAAGTTAATAATTTCTCTTCTGCTGGTTAATGTGCTCAAGATTAATCTGTAAACAGTGTATCAGAGGAATAGGCACGATTATAATGGGGTGTAGTGTGTTAGAATAAGTATTCATGGCCTTTTTAATTTAAGTAAAAGTAGCAATACCAACATGTATACCATGTAACAATGCCAACAACAATACTGTAAGCAAAAGTCCCGCATTCACAATATTATTTAGGTAAACAGTCTCATACATGTATATAAAAAAAGGATGTAATACACTTTCTTCTACACCATACTCTCCTTAAATATCTGATCTAAAAGTAACTGTTTGTGTATTTAATTCCAAAGTTAAGTTTATATTGTCCTGCATAGGATATTTGGCTTGCAGCATGTCAAAAACACATCAAAACAAAAGTGCCAAAAATAAACTGGTTGTGACTTCTCAAATCAAATGTGAATATATGTATATGTTTTTTTAGTTCTCTTTGATATAAAATGGGTTAGAATAAGTAATAAAGTCCTTTTTTACTGAAGTTAAAGTAACAATACCGACATGGAAAAACACTATATTGCAAGTAAAGGTCCTTTATTCAGAATATTACTTAAATAAAACATTGTTTGCAGTTAAAACACTGTAAAGCATTCCCTTCTACATCATACAGCCTTATATTTCAGAAAAGTTAACGTTTGTGTATGTTTAAGTTCAGTTTTTTTATTGTCCTGGATGGGACGTGTGTGTGTGTGTGTGTGTGTGTGTGTGTGTGTGTGTGTGTGTGTGTGTGTGTGTGTGTGTGTGTGTGTGTGTGTGTGTGTGTGTGTGTGTGTGTGTGTGTGTGTGTGTGTGTGTGTGTGTGTGTGTGTGTGTGTGTGTGTGTGTGTGTGTGTGTGTGTGTGTGTGTGTGTGTATATATATATATATATATATATATATATATATATATATATATATATATATATATATATATAAAATAGTAATAAAGCATTTGTTAACAGTAAGTAAACTATTAAGGATGAACATACAGAGCTGCAACAATTATTAACTGATTAGTGAATCAACAGAAAATCAATCTGCAGTTTTTTGGTAATGGATTCAAAATATTTTATAAAGAAAAATGCCACAAATTATGGTTTTGACTTCTCAAATGTAAATATATGTTGGCTTTCTTCATTTTCTCTAATAGTAGACTGGATGAATTTGGGTTTGTGGGCCGTTTCATTACAATTACCTTACAGCAACAGTACCGACATTGTTTTGTTTGGCAGGAAAGCTAAAAGAACATGTATTAGAGCCACTGTTGAACTTGAACCTGCCAAGCTCAGCATGTTGTGTAACTTCCTGTTTGTCCTCTTTCCCGTCCTCCAGTGCCCGAGATGTATGCAGTGTGACACCAAGTTCGACTTCATCAGAAGAAAGGTTGGGTTTGTTTCTTAAAACACAAACTTTATCTGACTCTTGAACAAAAAAACAGACAAAAGTACAAAACCCATGCAGGTAGAAAAGAAGAATTTGGGGCTTTGGTTTGTGTCTGTGTTGTGAAACCTGATTTATTTTCCCACTTGGCTTCTGTTCATTTATTTTGGCATGGAGACACACTGAGGGCTCTGTGTTGACATGTCTTTCCAACGACTACTGACATAATACCACTAGGTCTGTGTCTCTGCTCCAAATGTCTTTGCATATTTGCTGGAAAATACTTTTCGTTTATAGTAAAATCAGCTCAATATTGCTAGTATTTTTAAAACTCATCTTCTACTTTTATAACTATGTGTATTTTAATCTAAACTTAAAATAAGAAGGGTAAATGACACAGGGGTTCCTTATTACTCACCTCTCAGTTGTCTTGCGGTTGAACAGTTTCTGTGTTTTTCTAAAGGTGCTCTAAGCGATTAAAGCTAATCTAAGCATTTTTGGTCACATACAGCAAACATCTCCTCACTATCCGCTAGCTGCCTGTCCCCTGAACACACTCTTAAAAACCGCAGTCTCTGTAGACAGCCCAGGCTCCACAAATGCCAACAAAAACAAACTGCGCCAACCTGCACCACCAAACATAACAGACAGCGTTCCAGCCAATAACCGACAAGAAGGATTTGGGGATGGGGGTTGGGGGGGTTAGTGCACAGAATCATGGAAGGGAGGGGGAGGGGACGGGATGAGGAGGAGGGAGGGGCGAGCTAGTCCGTTTTGTTTGACAATACTTCGAACATCAACAAGAAGTGCCGTCACCCAACATCGCTTAGAGCACCTTTTTAATTTAGCTTTGCATATCCCCTAAATGTAGGCATGTAAATGTGTCGCTTATGATTCGCATTGTTTTGGACAAACAGCTGGAAGGGTTTAATTCCCTGTCCCATTTTGAAAAGTTCTGGACTCAACATGGTGTAGCTGGCTGTCCCACCAGATGACCTCAGCATGTCATGATAAGTGTCAGTGAGTCAGACTTTCTGCTCCAGCTTCAGAGTTTTCTGCTTAAATCATCACTTTCTGACCAAAAGCTCAACACGCTGCAGTTTCTGCTGACCGACTTCCTGTCACTGCATCAGTCAGACTTTAACAGGAACCATGGGATTTCTGTTTGTTGTACTATATGTTCTTTTCCAATAAATCTTTGGTTGTACATAAAGGACCAGTTTATGTGGTCAAACATGTCTGAGGGAACCGTCAGTGCCCTCCCTGAGGACACTCGTGTTGATGCAGAAAATAAACGCTGATTAATGCTTTGATTAGTGACATGAATAACCTCATGATAGGTGATGAGTCAGCACAGGCACTTCTTTTAAAGGTGCTGTAGGTAGGATTGTGAAAATCCAGGACGTAGCCAAAAAATTTGAACATCGACAACTTCTCAGTCCTCCCCCCCCCCCTTTCCGCTAAAGCCCAAAACGGTCTCCTAAGCCCCTCCCCCCACAAGGGAGAATGAATGTGATTGACACGCAGTTAGACACGCCCCTTGGCCCTGATTGGTGCATCTGAACAGGGAGCGGTGGATTTTTGCAAATCTCACTACAGGCTGTAGGTGGAGCCAGAGGAGCTGGATTTGTTTTTTAAATGACCTGCTTCATGTAGTTCTACTGGAACATAGGGTCAGTTTCAGCAAATATGACAGAAAGTTAGTTTTATAAGTCTTACCTACTGCACCTTTTAATATATCACCTACATTATAAAACCGATTTTCCTCTAAATAATGTATTTTCACACACTTGTTTATAGTTTTGTGTTATGTTCAATGCAGTGGTGGAAGAGGTATTCTTTACTTAAATAAGTACTAACCCCACACTGTTAAAATACTTAATTACAAGTAAACATCCTGCATTCAAAACCTTACTGAAGTATAAGTAATTAAATAGTATAACTAATGTACTTAAAAAGTATCAAAAGTAAAAGTACTAAATGTTCCCTGTCAGTGTTTTCCCCTTGTATATCTGATGTTTATGGAGTCATATGCCTGCTGCATTAATGTCTACAGTATGTTGCATTTTCCTGCTGTAGATGTTTGAGCTTGTGCTCATTTTTAACTCCGTTATATACTGTTTAATCTACAGCAATGCATCATGGTCTATAAGATCATCATATGTTTGTAGCGTCGCTGTCCTGTGAGAACCCCGTATCTTCTCATGGTGTCAGAAAAACAGCCCTGTTTTCAGCTTTGTGACAATGCCTTTTCCAGCTGATCTGAGAGGCTTTTTAAAGACTTTATTTAGCTTGAGAAGGAGAATTTCTAAATACATAAAGGAACACTTCATCCTTCAGTTTATCACAAACATCTGGAGATACATGGTTTTCACTGGACAGGAAGGGGAGGAAAAACATCTGAAAAGTACCTAAGGCTGTCAGACAAATGTAGTGGAGTAAAAAGTATGAATTTTCGTAAATAAAGTCAAGTAAAGTACAAGTACCATGCACATGTATTGGAGTACAGTACTTGAGTAAATGTACTTAGTTACATTCCACCAGTGGTTTAGTGTTGATGTCTGTGAATGTCTTCCTGCAGCATCACTGCCGGCGGTGCGGCCGCTGTTTCTGTGATAAGTGCTGCAGTAAGAAGGTTCCGCTGCCCCGCATGTGTTTCGTGGATCCGGTGCGGCAGTGTGCCGAGTGCAGCCTGGCCTCCCAGAAAGAGATGGAGTTCTACGACAAGCAGCTCCGAGTGCTTCTGGGAGGTGAGAAGTTCAACCTAGAATCCTATTTTTCTGACTGTGCAACACCTTCAGTCAGAGTTTGTGAAGTAAAAAGACAGGGTTATAATATGGGATGCATGTTTATGTGGTTAACGCTCGCCAGTTTTTACCTCAAGTTCCTCTTTTCCAAACCTCTGTCAACCCTGTCGCAAATACAAATTTGGAGTGAAACCATAGGCGTAATTTAGGGGGCGGGGGTTACAACCCCCACAATAATCAAAACTGGGCTTTTTCTGAAGTTTTTGTTTTATTTCAATGTTTTTGTCTTCTTTTTCAAGTTTTTTGTTGACAGTTGTCGCCTTTTGACATTTTTGTCTCTTTTTTTGAGTTTCTTTTTCGACAATTTCTTATTTTCAATACATGCATATATGTCCCGGGACCTCCCAAGGTAGTTGGAGATCTAAACGCCCCCCCCCCACTCCCATTGTTAAACCCAAAGTTACGCATTTGAGTAAAACACTTAGGTTAGAATAGTTGTGTGCACATCCACAAAACCTATTCTACAACTATTCGAACCTAAGCGTTTCACTCAAATGCGTAATTTTGGGTTGAACATTGGGGGGGCATTTGGGCAGCCATCAGGAGCATCAGTGTAGAAATGTTGTCAAACTATCCTCCTGATCTCTGTGCTCAAAAAAGACAATTCCAGGGTGCTTCAAGTTTTTTGTGCTAATTTTTTTCTTCCCTTTTAATGATGACTTTAGATGCTTTTTAAGTAACAAATTTGCATTAGGTGTGAAAATAATGACTATTGTTACCGAATAATCTTGAGATTATTGTCTCAATTAATCCATTCATTGTTTAGTCTAAAAATAGTTGACTATGTTTCCCAGAGTCCAAAATAAAATAATTAACTTGCTTGTTTTATCTGAGCAACAGTTTTCTAATTTTAGCTTGAAAAGTGACTGAAACAATGAATCCATCCATCCAAATATTTGCTGGTTAATTTTAAATCGCTTAATTGATTAATCCACTCATCATTTCAGTTTTAATATGCACACTTTTCTACTATTGTTTTGCAGTAGTTAATGGATATTTGGATATGCATTTTCAGTGAAAATGAGAATCTTTAAAGTGCTCAAATTATGCTCATTTTCAGGTTCATAATTGTATTTAAAGGTTATATCAGAATAGGTTTACATGTTTTAATTTTTCAAAAACACCATACATTTGTTGTACTGCACATTGCTGCAGCTCCTCTTTTCACCCTGTGTGTTGAGCTCTCTGTTTTAGCTACAGAGTGAGACCTCTCACTGCTGTTCCATCTTTGTTGGGAGTCGCACATGTACAGTAGTTAGGTAAGGACTACTAGCCAGTCAGAAGCAGAGTATGAGGGTGTGCCCTGACAGTAGCTAGGTAAGGACTACTAGCCAGTCAGAAGCAGAGTATGAGGGTGTGCCACGCTAGCAGCTAGATGAGCATTATAACGTGTGTTACGTGTGGACTACAATAGAGCTGTTTGGAGCAGTTTGTGAACAGTGTTTTCTGTTGGAGATGGTAAGTCCCTTTGGGGTGGACTTTGGGCTTTTTCACTTTGTAAACCTATAATGTACACAAAAAAGATATACAGTGAGGAAAATAAGTATTTGAACACCCTGCTATTTTGCAGGTTCTCCCACTTGGAAATCATGGAGGGGTCTGAAATTGTCATCGTAGGTGCATGTCCACTGTGAGAGACATAATCTAAAAAAAAAATCCAGAAATCACAATGTATGATTTTTTAACTATTTATTTGTATGATACAGCTGCAAATAAGTATTTAATTTAAAAGTATTTAGTATATAAGTAAATAAGACTCAGTGGTGAGTGAAACCGAAGCAGAGGGACAGACACAGAGCTGTAGCCGAGCCAAAGTAGAAGACTTTTTAATTCATTAACTTTATCGGTTATCAGGCAAATAAAACACAGATACAGATAATCTGCAAACTGCCAAAAAAAGGACCGATAATCAGCCTATCCCTAGTATGAGTTTGTATGTAAAATGTCTCGGTCCTACAGAGACTTTATGACCTGACACAGGACACACACTGGCACTGGCACTCTATACAGGAAGCAGAAATACTAATACAATTACAACTAATACCCTCTCCCGCCTCGTGCCCTGATAATCCATTGTGTTGTTGTTGAGTCAGTGTGGAGCTATAAATACCCAGCAGCAGCTCTTAATGAAAAATCCGTGATTTTCCCCCAGAGCTGCAGGACGCCTTGATGTACAACCTGCAGCGCGTTGGGGCATCATGCTTTATTGATGATGGAGTTATCAATAGAGATGACAGAAAACAAAAGGTCACAAAAGATGAAGATACAGAGCAATACATATCTCCGTGACATTGCCATATCAATATTGGTCTATTGATATTCTGGAAACAGCGTTTTGTGTTTCAACACTCAGTGATAAAGTTATAGCTTTAGCAGAGCTAGATAAGGCTTTTTGGTTTGTATCCCATAACTTTTATAGACATATATTTATTTTATTGTATTATCCAAAATTTTATTGTATTATCCAAAAAGCCTACCAATCGCCTATTAGTTTCGGCCCAAAAATTTTAGAAGTAAATGCTCTAATAAATTATATTTAACAGCTTGGAAGAAACTGTTTTTTTTTTTAAATTGAATCTGATCTCATTGCACAAAAGAAGCTAAACTTCTGAAATATTAAATGTAGAAGGAACAAGAAGCTGTACTATATTTTGACCTAATAAGATACCGTTTATTTAAATCAGGAAGTATCAGATCAAAGAACAATAAAGGAGCACAATGAGCAGTTACTGTGATTTATTAAAAATGCTCACCTTCATATTTTTTGTTCTGTTTTTTGTTCTTCAAAAGTCAAAAACCTCAAAGATATCCAGTTTACAAAAACTCATATAACAAATACATATGAGAAGCTATAACCACAGAATATTTGACATTTTCTTCTTGATAAATGACATAAGCTATCAATAAACAATCAAAATAATTGTTTTGTTTTTTTCTTTCTGCACTTAAACAAGATATAAAAAATCAGACCAGACACTCAGCTATAGATTGGAGATTGGAGACTTCAGTCTGTGTTTGGTTTCTCCATTTAATTGCAGGGTATCAGATGCTCACAGAGTCTATGTTTCTGTCTTTCCTGTTCACCACATCTGAACTTGTGTTCTTGTGTCTCCAGGTGGCACCTTCGTCGTCACTTTGGGAACGTCGGAGAAGTCTGAAACCATGACATGTCGCCTCTCCAACAACCACAGGTGAGCTTTTTAAAATGTGGAAAGAAATCATAAAATCCATAAAACCATAGTACATAATGCGTAAAACAAAACCCAACAGTGCCTCTTTGCTTATGAACAACAAAAGTACTAACCTGTTCTTGTTGAGTAGTGTAAGTGAAGCACCACGAATAGCTGTGAAGCGCTGTGAATAGCTGTGAAGCGGAGCTATGTCATTTCGGCGCCCATGTTATCCAATCTGTCCGGCCACGCCAGCCCGCACGCTACTGCGATCGTTTCAGCGTCTCATCTATTTCTTCCGCGAGCGCTTGTGTCAAGCCAGGCAGGTAATCACATACAGGAAGGGCACAGTGCCAGATACCAGAAACCAAATTTGACAATAAAACACCTAGGTTTATCCAAACACACAATGGTCCCACAAGGGATCAACCACATCCAACGGGTGGAAACACACCCTTCTACGTTTCCCGTGGCGGTGACTTGGACTTTGGGGCAGGCAACAGATGCCGGACAAACGGTGCACAATTGCCCAATAACTTAAATGGCAGCTTGTCAAACACCCCCCTTTAAAGGCAGTTTTCAACATCACACAGACTTCTCGTAGAGATTCCTACTTGGAATTGTTTCAAAAATTACAATTCCAGTGGAATCGTTTAGAGGATTTGGTTTCTAATCCGATCATCGGTTCCAAATTTAACATGCGCAAGTTTTGGTTTCCGTAGCGGCCAGGCACTTGTTGTGTTGCAGCAATAGCACTCTAGTGTGGCTTTATTTTACATTGAAAAAGCCCGGTAAAACTGCAAACCACCATAAACTTGTCTTATTTGTGAAATAAGCATATGACCCGTTTCAACACCACACCTCAAAGAATGTGAATCGAGAATCAATCAGAACCATAATCGAAAGGAAGAATCAGGATTGGAATCAGAATTGTTAAAATCCAAACGATGCCCAACCCTAGAGAGACGTTTTGTTGAGTGGAGAGGAGAAGGATCACTTTGTGACCGGCGAAGAGAACTGCACATCTGGTATGAACTGCCAGGCGTGCGATTAGGCACGAATCGACGCTTCGTGGTTATTTGCAGCGCCACAGCGTGCAGCGTGTTCCTGGCATAATGGATGTTGGGAGGAAAGAAAGCTTAATGCAATTCACAGACCTCACAGTGAACAGTCATCATAGGGACTTTCTTCAGGAGAATGTAGTTCCAAACAAACTTTTGTACATCTCAAACCTTGGTGAATAAAATCCAGGGGAAGGTGTAATCTGGCTGAATTTGCCCTTTAACAAACCAATTTTTAGCACATTAAATTTATCATTTTTAATTTTTATTGTGCTGTTTATCTCATTAGTGGTAAATGTCTACGGACGGCAGAATCTTTTATCAATTTTTCCCTATCTATCAATTTTTGTTTTCTGGTTTATGTTCAGTATTATTAGAATAACACATTGCAAAAAAATATCACACCGTGAATATAGTAACAACTACGTATTACGCTCAGTGCTGCTTTTGGCCAATCAAGTTTACAGTGAACATCCATTTTTTTTGAGTCAACAACTGCACTTCAAATGTAACTATCATTCTTTCTTTGTTTAATGGTGCCTTTTGTCTTCAGTTAAATGTTCAATTCAATAAAAGAATTTTGGAAATAATTAAAAAAATGTGTTCAACCAGCAGTTTGTTGTATTTTAGCGTTATACTGAAAGCAGCAGAAAGGCAGAAGTGAATACCCTTCCTTCCAATGTTCCTCATATGGTGCCGCCCTAGTGAAATCTGAACCTGATTGGTCCTGATTCTGATATGTATATGTGTGAACCAATGTCCAACTAGTGACCCTGATACAAGATAACAGATATGAAGAGGGCCAAAGATAACAAGATTAATAGATTCAGTCAACAGATATTTCACTTGAAGTATACAATAGGGCTGAACGATTAATCGTTTTCAAATCGAAATAGCAAAGAATGAAAGAATGTGATTAGCTAATGGTGAAGACTTGGATTAATCAAATGTGAAATATTTGGTCTAATTTCACATTTTGTATTCCTCTTTCCATTATATTTACTGTTTTTTTTTTTTCATAAGAAGCTGGAATAATGTTACATATCACAGATTGTCAACAGAAATGTCCTATTTGTTGATGATGATCGTAGAAGGTGCAACATGTAGCAAAAAAAAAAATCGCAAATCGAATCATAATCGCAATAGACCTCAACTGTCCCGACCCTTCTCCGAGAGAGCTTAGTTTCTGGAAGTAAGTTTCCCATTCATTTCTCCAATCGATGTCTGGAAAAATGTATGGCTTATACTCCAATTGTCAATGGAGAAATTGTATTGTATTCTTACTTCCGGAACTGACTGTTGAGGTCTATATCTGGCAGAAAAAAACACAAGTAGATTATTTTTCCTCAAATCGTTCAGCCGTAGTAACACAACACATGTAAAAATGTCCTGTTAGACAACATCAGTGTAAGTTATCTGGTTTAGCAGATGGTGACACATCCATTCAAAATCAGTTTCACTGTGTCGTTATTAGTCAAACTTTGATTTGTTAATCCAATTAGTCTTCTTTTTAAAAAGGTATATGTTCCTGGACGGTGAGAGTCACTTCGAGGTGGAGTTATCTCGGATCTCCAGCATGCAGATTTTGACAGACGGGTCGAGTCCAGGAGGTAAGACTGTTCCAAACACCCCGGAAATCATGTGTTCAAGTCAGAATGCCTAAGCATGTTTGTGACTATATTGTACAGTTGTACAATATAGTCACAAAAAGCTGTCCTCTAACCAACTGAGAAAGTTCTTGATTAACACTTAAACCTGTTTTTATCCCCCCAAACTAACATTAACAAACTCTTTGTCCTCTGTTGCTTTGACTGTCCTGGTCTGCTTCTTCTTCTTCTTCTTCTTCTTCTTCTTCTTCTTCTTCTTCTTCTTCTTCTTCTTGGCTCAGAGAATGACATTCACACGTACACCAGTCTGCTGGACAGTCAGTATATCTCTGAAGGTTAGCTTTGGTTCGCTCTGGTGTGGGGTCGCTCTCATCGTCGTCACCCCATTCCTTTTTTGTTTAATTTTTTTCCAGATCTGGTTTCTTTTGGGTTTTCATCTTGTGTGCATGAAGCTGCCTGAACATAAAACCAAAGATAGTGTTCTGCTTTGTGTTTTTTTTTTTTTTTTTACACCTGTCTGAGTCCTGAAAGCATCTTAGTGGAAAATAAATCACCCCACATGTCAAAATGTTATTCTCATAGTGCATTGTTTGGCCAATAACGCTTCCTTGTGTGTGTGTGTGTGTGTGTGTGTGTGTGTGTGTGTGTGTGTGTGTGTGTGTGTGTGTGTGTGTGTGTGTGTGTGTGTGTGTGTGTGTGTGTGTGTGTGTTGGAAACATTTCACCACAAACGTCTCATAACATCATGGCAGTATTCGGGTTTTTGAGTCCCGTCTACACCTTCCCATCATTTTATTCTAAAGGACTAAGTTACTTAGTTTTTCTGTTCTGTTCTCTCGTTGATTTCTAATCCTTCAATTCATTTTAATTTGATTGTTATAACCCTTGCATCTCTCTGTTTGTGCACGCATTCATCATTTTGAAGGGTTTGTTATTGATATAGTTGAGGATGATCTAATGGGGGGGTCCTTGTGAAGAGTTATCTTGACATTTTTTAGTTTTGGTTTGTTATTTTAATCACTACACATGTAGCTGTAACACACCCTTTTCCCTTTTCCTTTGTTTTTCATTCAGTTTTGTAATGAGCCAGAAAAAAGACTTTCTTGGTATAGCAGTTCTTTTGACATTGATTTTACAACGTGTCAAAGCTCTTTCCTAATGTGTTAGTGAGACGAGGGCTTTGTGGAGAGAAGTAACAGACTTTAAAATGTCAAGATAACTTTCTTCAAAATGTCATCCAGTCTGCGCTGAAGACTTAAATCTTCTTCTTGGCTGTCTGATGGATTTGGGAGACAAGACGAACAAAAGAAATGTTCTTTGACAAATTATTTAGTTCAATTCATCCTTTTTTTTTTTTTTTTTTAAGTCTTTTGTCTTATAGTGTGTGCGTGTGTGTGTGTGTGTGTAGGAGGGATGTCGCGGGCCAGCGGCATGCTGCTTCACTACAAGCCAATGGGCTGCCAGGACGGCCAGCAGCTACGCATGGAGGCAGCAGATGACAAGAAGGTGGCCTCTTTATGGTTGGTTGCGATGCACAAGGTACTATATACAGCACACTGTCGCTGCACTTCATGTACATGTAGGCTTTATACTTTAATAAAGTCAAATAATACTGCTCACTGTGTAAATATAAACTCATCACATAATTCATAACTGAAATCATTACTTGATTAGATAGTCTTTTTGTCCCATTTGGATTGATCATGCGTGTCGTTTATGTTTCTACCTTTTTTGGTTTGTCGTTATTTGCACATCCAGACACACTCGGTCATGTCAGACGACATTTGGAAGTTTGGAGTTAAAGTGATTAGTCAATTCATTTTTTAAGTTTCCAGCTTCTCAAATGTGAAGATGTGCTGCTTTTCTCTGTTTTTATATCATAGTTAATTAAAATGTTGGCTTTTAAGCTGTGAGTTGGGCAAAACAAGACATTTTGAACACATCATCTCAGACATCTTCGGGATATTTTGATGGGCATTTTCACTATTTTTTTAAAAATATTTTTGCAGCCCTACTGCAGTTTTAGAAAATACTAGCTGTAAACCTGTCAGAAGTTTTTATCCAAAATTCTAATCTCAGTGAAGCTGAGTCGATGACTGAGTCCGTTAAATATGACCCCAGACACACCACTTCATGCCTCACTATTGCATTAATGAGTGGAAACATTTTTTAAGTTGCTACCACTGTCATTAAAAGAGGAAATATTAGCAGTAGAGACTGTTGGTGACTTTTTAATATGGATGCATTTGCAGCAGTTCAGAAGTCATGCTACAATATGCTAGTGTTTTATTTTGTTAGCATTAGCATGCTGGCATAGTCAATGTTGCATGGAGACATTAGCATGGCTCAGCTGTACTTAATGCAAAGATATTGGTCTGCCAAGCGTTAACATGTTAGCATGTTATATTAGCATGAAGACTGAAACAAAGGACAATGTAGCGGGGTAACAACATGGCCTAGTAAGGATCTAAGAATGGAAAAGTTGTTTTCCCGTGTGTGTGTGTGTGTGTGTGTGTGTGTGTGTGTGTGTGTGTGTGTGTGTGTGTGTGTGTGTGTGTGTGTGTGTGTGTGTGTGTGTGTGTGTGTGTGTGTGTGTGTGTGTGTGTGTGTGTGTGTGTGTGTGTGTGTGTGTGTGTGTGTGTGTGTGTGTGTGTGTGTTTTCTCAGAATAGCATCTGTACAGATTGTGTTTAACATCTGAGTTGATCTCTTGTATTCTCACTCTGCATTAACATGTTGTTGTTGTTTTTTTATCTCTTTCTTTCCTCTCAGGCGGCCAAACTGCTGTATGAAGCTCGGGACCAGTGACGTGCAGGCAGCCTGCACCACTGAACACAGCACACACCCAAGTGTTTTTGTACCCGGTATCACCAGGGTTTGGTATCGTTTGGATTTTTATTAACGCCAGTTCAGATTCTGCTTACCCGTCTGATTCCTCATCGGTTCTTGATACCAGTTCTTATCATGGTAATTTCTATAAAAAGAAAACACTTTATTACCTCTATAACCAGTACTTTGTACATCATGTTTACCGCAAATAGGCAGATTGTTCTTCTCATTTTTTTCGTTGCATTTTCCATCTTTCAGAGTTGTTTAATCCTCTTTGATTTAATACATAAATCAGGACAAGCACCATTAATGCTTCTGCATAAATATGGAACAAACACGGGAAAAGAAGCTTTCCGATACAAGTTAGGATCTGTTGGTTTTGGGAGGCTTCTACTTGTATTTCCTGTTCTATTTCTCAGATTAGAGAGCTGGACATGGTTTTTGTCTTTGATACCTTGCCATTATAACACCTATGAAATGTTAACATTACAGTGTTCATAAATCATTTTTTACAACTTCAGAGATGCAGTAAAACTTCAGCTAGAGGCATGGTTGTTTCCATAACTTTATATGCTGCAGTTACATTTTTTTTTTTTTGTGTCATCTGGGATTTTATTTCCTGGAAGAAGTAATAAGACACTTTACAGATCCCTGTAGGGATATTTTTTAATTTTAATTAAAATGTAGCTGACCCAGCTTCCACAGAGGTCAGCTAAACAGCGCCAAGTAGGGACTGAATGTCTTTGCTCGAGGGACCTTCAGCAGGATTTTTACTTCGATCTTCCAGATAAAGTCTTGTCTTGGGCAGATTTAAGGACAGTTCCACCTTTAAATCCCTTTAACGCAGATAGAAAAGCAGCTTTGTGTGATGTGTTTTGCATTGCAGTTGTTGGTAACTCCATAGACAACAAAGATGTGTGCTTTAGTGGAGTTTGCCATTCACCAGGAGTACAGACCAGAATGCAGTGGCAGGGCAAGATATGAGCAGGGGTGAAAGACCTTCTGGGAAATGTAGGATTCTGTAACTGAAACAGAAGCAGGTTATGGAAACTTTTGTGACAGAATATTTCCTGAAATGCAAAGAATTATCCACAATTTAAACAAAATTGTTGGATTTTTCCTTTAAGAGACAGTCGAGTTTCAGGTGACATGTTTATGTTTCTTCTCTGTAAATGATGTTAAAAACTCTTCTCTCTGCTGCAATTATTTACAGATTTATATCTTTAGGCCTCAACGTCTAAGGAAGCTGCGGACTATTCACTGATTTAGTGAAGCATAACCACACAGACATGAATAAATGCTTTAAATGTAGTTTCATGTATTGAAGTTTTGTATCAGCTATTTTGTTAAATATTCCTACTTTAACACGAGGTGTGTGCGTACTTACATTGTTTTTAAAGCTGAAGTATGACTATAGGTTTTGTAACACGGTTCAGTTCTGGTTGAGTTGGTGGGTTTGTCAGTTTGGTAGTTTGTTGTGCTTTCTTGGACCTATTATTATTATTATTATTATTATTATTATTATTATTATTATAATAAAGAGAAACTTGAAAGTGTTGAGGGAATTTAAACCAGTGCAAGAAAAAAAGTATCTTGGCCTGAATTGTAAACAAAGTGTTTAGACAAAATAATCTTAACTGAGCAGCCTCTTAATAGCTTTTTTTCAGGCTGAGTATAGTATATCGAATTGCAAGACCTATCTCCACAGCGCTGTGCCAGCATGGTCTGGCTACACCACCTATCTATTCTGGGATAGGGGAAAAACGCTCTGGCTTGTTTGTGATTGGTTTAAAGAAATACAAACGTCCTGGGCAGCACTAAGACCCTAGTTTTGCATTGCCAGACCTTCCTCCACAGCGCTGTAGAGCAGGGTCTGACTAGTCCACACAGCATTCTGGGACGGGAGAAAAATGTGTTCTGGTTTGATGGCATTTCTTTAAACCAATCACAACTGTCTTGGGAGGCGCTAAGCGCCAAACAGAGCCCCGGTGCCTCTGCAAAATAGCCTCTGGAAGGAACTTGTTTTGGTGGAACGTGTACATTCAAAAGTTGTTTTAGTTGTGCAACAGAAAACTCAGATTGGACAGATAGTCTAGCTAGCTGTCTGGATTTACCCTGCAGAGATCTGAGGAGCAGTTAACCATAGTCCTCACAAATCCACCGGAGGTTAGAACGCTAACACAAAGAAAGAGGAAGGTACCGGACATCTGGCTGAAAAGAGTGAAATCCGGCGGAATCTCCTGCAGCAACGGAGCAATCCCAGAAGTGGAACGTCGGGGACATAGACTACTAAGACCCTTATACAGCGACAGTGCCCTTGTAAAATAGATAGTGGAAGTGAAGGGACATCACATGCCCAATTTCCGGCTTCATTCCAGCATCTGTACATCTGTTGAGCCAAAATAGGCAGATTTAGACCGTGAGATGTGAATGAAAGCTCCAGAAAAAGATAATAAGTGGACCTTGATTGGACCCTTTTGTCAAAACAACCCTGCGTGACCTTAAACCACACACATTATAAATGCATTTCAGTTGCTAACACTATGTGCTATATAAAACTAGGATTACCAAGTAGCATCAGCTAAATGATAATTTGCATTTTTTTTTTAAATCTCGCTGGCATCCGTGTCTTCCCTTTTTTTTCCCTCTAAGCTTGAAGAAACAACTAGTGGTTTAATGGAGCACAGAACTGGGTTTGTTGGCTTTTGTACCTTTTAGTGTCATTGACACCCAATGAAAACAACATTCTCCACCTCCACTTTGTAACATAGTTTATTTTTCTACGCTGCTCACCTAAGAATTAAAAGCACTAGTTGTCGTTTGGTTCAAGTGTTTTTCAGAACGGAGACGGAGGAAAGATTTGTAAAGGTTTTTTTTGTAAAAAGATGTCTGTGTGGTCTTGATGTTGTGTCGGAGGCCTAACTGTACATTCACAATTAAGTTCTTCCTCTATAGAGCTGTTTGTTATGAAGATGGATGTGAGGCCTGCACAGTTAGGAAACACAACGGTCATATGTGACCATGTTTTTAGGCTACTGTACTGTTTATCTACCACTAATAAGATGCATAACCTCTTCCGGTGAGGTCTTAACATCAAAATCAGACTAGAGAGTTTTGTTCAGTTGAAATTGGTAAATTGGACATTTTGCATCACAGTACTATGCTGCCAAAATGCACCACCCTAACAAGTTTGATTTAAAAATACAAAAGATTATAATGAATTTCTGCAGTTTAATTCAAAATAATTAAATTGCTTACTTCCATTTGAAGCTGCCAGCTTTATGTCTCATGATTACCGTTATGAAAACATATGTAGCTGTTTATTATATTCTCTGTGCAGCCCTCTCAGACTGTCCTCAGTAATGAGTTAATGAAGAGTTTTTTGTTATCAGTTGTCACTCAGCCAGTGTTTGTACCTGCACTTTAAAGCCCACTCTGATTACAGTCCGCTTTATCCCAGCATTTGAAAACACTTCTACACCCTCTGTTGGATTATTCTGTTGAGAATAAAATCAAGTGTTTATACAGTTGTAGTGTCAATTGTTTCATTTGAAAAGCTGATTTGATTCAGGAGAAACTTGATCAGTGAAGGAAAACGGCCCTGTGGCTGTTATGTTATATAATTAGATTATTTTTACTGATGTATTCATGTGAAAGCTGCGTATTACTGTTGTAGTTAGTTGTGTGATTAGTTCATGTGAGGAAAACTAGTCCTGGCAGAAGGAGCCTAGTGTGAGCCACTGACTTGTAAAGTATGCAAAAACGATGAATTAATTGATATTTCAGAATATGGGAGAGCTGGGTTAACAGTGCTTGCTTCCTCTACAACAGCCGTGGAAATAAACCAGGAAATGACGTCGCAAGTTTGTGACTGGAGGGTTGGCCCCATAGACCGTATATAAGATGGTTGGCCCTGAATAGTTGCACGCGGAAAGTTTGATTTGGAATTTGTTTGTAGTCGCTGACAGAACTAACTAATACTAACTGTACAGTGAATGTAAACTGAACTATGTCGGACGAGTCAGATAATGAGATGGGTGGGAAGAAGTTAGGACAAAAAAAGTGTAGACTAAGATCGGATAGTGGATCTGACTCTACAGACATTGTTAAAAAGAAAAGTAGACATGAAAGAGATGGAACTAAGAATAAGTAAATTAAAGAAATATGGAAAGTGGTTGTTGTATTTGAGCAAAAGGGAGGGCCACACTTACACCCGATCCATATCACCAAAGCAATTGAGGAAGAAATAGGGAAAATTTAGCATGCACGATTCATGGGAAATGGGAGGCTAATGATTTTTGCAGCGTCTGAGGATCAAAAGGAGATGATCTTAAAGAAAGATACATTGAATAAGGTCAAAGTAACGTCGCACATTCCGGAAATAACGTCAAGACAAAGAGGAGTTATAACTGGAATTCCAATTTCAGTTTCTATTGATGAAATTAAAGATAAAAGTGGGAGATGAAAAGTCTGAAAGGGGGAGAGATTGTTGATGCAAAGTGATTAACTAAAGGAAAAGAGAAAATAGAAAGCATGTCTATATTGCTGTGGTTTAAGAATGCCATGCCTTCGAAAATTCAAATGGGCTACATGTGCTATCCAGTAAGGGAGTACGTTCCACATCCAATGAGATGTTTTAAATGTCAGAGGTTTGGACATGTAGCTGCTCAATGCCGAGGCAAAATTAGATGTGCTAAATGTGGAAGTGAGCATGAGTATGGACAATGTGGGGATAATACGGAGTTAAAGTGCAGCAATTGTGGAGGTCGACACAGTGCAGCATACGAAGGATGTGTGAAACAAAAGGAAGCTAAGGAAGTTCAGAAATATAAGAGAACATAGTTTCATATGCTGAGGCAATCAAACACAAAAAGAAAAGAAAAGAAGAAAAATCAGCGCCTGTCTATTTACCTGAACAAAGGAGTACAGATGACAATGGGTCAAGTCCAATCAGAGAGAGTAATAGGAATCCTATAGGGAATATAAAGCAACAGAACCAGACACACAGGCCTCCTGTTCCAGCCTGCTGTGAATGTAGGATGAGAATTTCAAACGAGACACTGTTGATAAGGAAAAATGACTTCATTGCTTTCATATGTTCAGTGGTTAATGTCACTATGCTGCATGTTAAGAACAGTGATACAATCAAATCAGTTGTGGAAGCTGCTAATGATATTTTGGGATTAATAACGAAGGCAGATGATATTCATGAAATACTAAATCAGAAGTATGGAGGGTCTCAAATTGGTTAAAGCGTTAATATTTTTCATTCTCCAGTGGAATGCGCGGAGTTTGATAGCAAACGGACAGGAATTTAAGAGGTATGTTCAAGAAATGTCAAACAAACCAGATGTTATTTGTATCCAAGAAACATGGTTAAAACCTCATTTAGAGTTTGTATTGAAAGGATATCATAGTATAAGATTAGATAGAGGTAAAGACAGAGGAGGAGGTTGCATCACATTTATCAAAGAAGGGATATCATTCAGACACATCAATACAGCAACTGAACATGAAAATGTGGTTGCTGAAATATTTAATGGAAACAAAGAAAAATTACTGTCATTAATTATTACAACCCATGTGAAGCATTAACAAATGATTTGATGAGAAGTATTTCTAAAATAAGTCCTACAGAAATTTGGTGTGGGGATTTTAATGCTCATAATAGTTTATGGGGAAGTAGACATACAGATTTGAATGGAGAACTATTAGAAGAAATGATAAATGACAGGATGCTAGTATGTTTGAATGATGGTAATGGTACAAGTATTAATATTGTCAAGAATGAGACATCATGTATTGATCTCACTTTAGTTGATAGAACAATAGCCAGCAGGTGGGACTGGGAAGTAGCTCAAAGCACAAGTATTGGAAGTGATCATTTTCCAATACTATGTAGTGTAGATATTGATTTAAAGATTGATGGAATTTATACCCATCATAGATGGTGTTTTAAGAAGGCAAATTGGAAGAAATTTTCTAAATGGTGTATAGATGGATAAACTGAAATGCCTGAAGAAACAGATCAAAGTATTGATGACATGAATCGTAGGTTGAGTATGGTTATCATTGCAGCAGCAAGCTAGAGTATTCCTAACAATATGAGCCAAAGGGAGAATAAACTACTGTCCCATGGTGGAATGATAAATGTACAGAAGTTGTTAAGGACAGAAATACTAGTGCAAAACGCTTACAATGGATAATCTTATGGACTATCAAAGGAAAAAGGCGTTGGCTAGGAAAGTTATCAAAGAAGCTAAAAAAGAATCTTTGAGACAATTTTGTTCTACAATTGGAAGAGAAACTACGCTGAATAAGATGTGTATGATTGTTAAAAAGATGATAGGTAAATATAAGCCCCCACATATTCCTGTCGTAATTGAAGGACAAAATGAAGCAATATCAGATGTGGACAAAGCCAATTTACTTGGGAGACAAATTTGCAGCGATTCATAGAAGTAACCATTTGGAGGAGTGTTTTAAGAAAAGAAAGGAAGATATTCTGAATGCTAACACAGACAGTCTTAATACCAGAGAGGGAAATATGTCTATATTAGATACTGAATTTAGTTTCTCAGAACTTAAAATGGCTTTAGGGAATACAGGATACTCTGCTCCAGGATGTGATAACATAGGTTATGCAATGATTAGAAATCTACCTGATTACCCTTTGGAAAATATTCTTGAATTCTATAGCAAGATATGGAATGAGGGTAAATTACCCAAAGTATGGAAAGATGCAACCATTCTTCCATTTCCTAAGCCAGGAAAGGATTCAAGCAATCCAGAGAACTATAGACCCATTGATTTGACATCCCATTTAGGAAAAATAATGGAAAAAAATAGTAGTGGCGCATTTGAATTACTTTCTTGAATATAAATGTCCATTAAAAAATTATCAAACAGGGTTCAGAAAAAGTAAGTCAACTACTGATGCTTCAGTCAAGCTCAGCAATGAAATAGAGAAGACTAGTTATGAAAGAGGTCATGGTGGCAGTGTTTTTAGATATTGAAAAAGCATATGACACTATGTGGAGAGAGGGACTATTAATTAAATTAGACAAAATGGGAATCAGTAGCAGAATGTATGAAAATGAAATGTGACAGAAAGTCTAATGTATATATTAGACTTTCTGTCACAACGTACAATTAGGGTCAGAGTTGTAATAGCATGAGTAAAGAGTTTATGGTTGACATCGGAATTCCTCAAGGAAGTGTTATTAGTCCCATATTATGGTAAATGACATATTTGAAAATTTTGGGGAAAGGAATGAAGGGTTGCTGTATGCAGATGATGCTGTAATATGGAAACGGGGACGTAACATATCATACATAACCAGAGCTGTTCTAAGGGATATTCAAGTAATAGAACAATGGTGTATTGATTGGGGATTTAAGTTTTCCATACCTAAAACAAAGGTTATGTTCTTTACCAGAAAGACAGTCCCAGAAAGTTACAGTTTTGTTCAATCAATTAAAGGGAGAAGAAATTTAAATATTTGGGGATGTGGTTGGATGAACAGAGAGGGGCCGGTCGGGGAAACAGAGACCTCGGCAACAGGGGACAGAGAGACCTCGGCAACAGGGGACAGAGAGACCTCGGCAACAGGGGACAGAGAGACCTCGGCAACAGGGGACAGAGAGACCTCGGCAACAGGGGACAGAGAGACCTCGGCAACGGAGGCAGGAGCCTTCTGGCGGCAACGGAGGTAGGAGCCTTCTGGCGGCCGGTGATGAAAGCAGAAACCCTCCGGCCACAAGGGCAGAATCCCTCAGGCGGCCATACTGGACGTCGAGGGCACTGCCCCTCCGGGGGCCTAGCCGGACGGCCAAGGCGAAACTCCTCAGGTGGCCGAACTGGACGTCGAGGGTTCTTAGGCGGCCGTTGCTGCCGGCGGGTCCCTTCGGGCGGCCGAACTGGACGTCGAGGCCAGCGCCCCTCCGGGGGCCGAGCAGGTCGGCCAAGGCGGAGCCCCTTGGGAGGCTGTGCAGGCAAAGGGTCAGCAAGGCCGGGACCAGGCAACGAGTCGGCTAGGCTGGAGCCAGGCGACGGGTCAGCTAGGCTGGGGTCAGGTGGCCAGGCAACGGGGGCAGAGGTTGACTGGGATACCGGCCAGACACGAGGGGCAAGAGTCGGTTTGACCGACACAGGCAAAGTCTCTGGGGGGGCCTCAAGGGTGGTCTCAGGGGCGTCGGGGACCAGCAAAGTCTCAGGGGTGGTCTCGGGGGCACCGGCAAAGTCTCAGGGGCGGTCTCAGGGGTGCTGACCGGTGGCAAAGTCTCAGGGGTGCAGATCAGTGTAGTCTCTGGGAAATCTGTCAGTGCAGACTCCGGGAGACCGGTCAGCATAATCTTTTGGGGATCCGTCAGCGCAGACTCTGGGAGGCTAGGCGTCAGCTGGGATTCAGGGGGACAAGAGAGGTGCTAGCCAGCCAGGGATCAGAAAGGCTGCTAGTCAGCCGGGGATCTGGAAGGCTGCTAGTCAGCCGGGGATCTGGAAGGCTGCTAGTCAGCCGGGGATCTGGAAGGCTGCTAGTCAGCCGGGGATCTGGAAGGCTGCTAGTCAGCCGGGGATCTGGAAGGCTGCTAGTCAGCCGGGGATCTGGGACACAGGACAACCTGGGAACACTAGGAAATGCCGGAACGCTAGGAAGCGCCAGAAAACTCGGAAGCGTTCGAGCACCCCGGAACGCAAGGAATGCTAGGGAGCCCAGGGTCACCAGGGAACTCGGGGACACCCGAGAGCTGCTCGGGGGCACTAATGAGCTCCTCGGGGGCACTAATGAGCTGCTCACTAACCTGGATTCAGGGGAACCGCCAACTAGCTGGGGCTCAGGGAGGTTACTAGCTAGCCGGGGCTCAGAGAAGCTGCTAGCCAGCCTGGATACAGGGGGGGCTGCCAGCTAGCGGGGACACAGAGAGGCTGCTAGCTAGCCTGGATTCAGGGGGGCTGCTAGCTAGCGGGGAATCTGGGAGGCCGCTTGCTAGCACGGGGTCAAGAGAGCTGCACGCCAGCCAGCCAGCCCGGGGTCAGGAGGGCTGCACGCCAGCCAGCCAGCCCGGGGTCAGGAGGGCTGAAGGGCTGCACGTCAGCTCGGGAACAGAAGGGCTGCACGTCAGCTCGGGAACAGAAGGGCTGCACGTCAGCTCGGGAACAGAAGGGCTGCACGTCAGCTCGGGAACAGAAGGGCTGCACGTCAGCTCGGGAACAGAAGGGCTGCACGTCAGCTCGGGAACAGAAGGGCTGCACGTCAGCTCGGGAACAGAAGGGCTGCACGTCAGCTCGGGGACGCTAGGGAGCGAGGACTCTGGGGTGAAGAGCGGGGCATGGCGACGGGAGCCATGGCGTCCTTTCCCCCGTCTTCGACCTGTGGGTGCCGGTGGGTTCTGGGGATGCCGGAAGGGGAGCGGGTGGATCGACCAAACATGCCCCGACGGCCACAGTGTTTGCCGACTGGGGAGGAGGCAGGCTGGTGGGTGAGTCACTGAAGGTGGCTTGAAAATAATTTAGCCAGTGTTTAAAACCCTCCAATTGGGGAACAAAGTGACTCACCCACGGCCTCTCCGACAACCACTGCTGCTGTGTTGCGAGCTTCTCCAGGAGGGGAGGGTGCCGGTCAGGCTCAGAGCAGAGCAAACACTGTACAGTCCACCCGAACTCTAACACCTTCTTCTTAAACAAAAGCTCCTCCGCAGGGTCCTTGCTGGTTGGATTGTTCTGTGACGGTGAGCAGGAGGTAGTGGACCCAAACGCAGAGGAAGGCAGGCAGGCAGGAGATGGTGTGAGCTTAGAGATGTAATAACAAGAAAAACCTGGCAGTACAGGGACTGGAAAAAGCAAGGGACAGGACGCAAAGGGATACAAGCTCACGGCAGACGCAAAACAATCCAACAAGAGACAAAGGGAACACAGAGGTTAAATACACGAGGTAATGAACAAATGAGGGTGATACAACAGGTGAAACACATCAGGGCAGGACAGGGTAATCAATAAAGGCGGGAAACACAGAACGTAAAACTAGACATGACAAGACAGAAAACAGACTATCAAAATAAAACAGGAAACAGGAACAACCGACAGAAAACATGAAATCAACTAAACACGGAAACTTGACACAACACAACAGAGAACACAGGAATTAAACCAAAAAATACACAATACACAGAACAGTCGAGCCAGGGTAAACACAATGAACAAGGAGATAACTCAGAGATATACAGAATATCTCTGAGTAATACAAACACAGAGAACATACAGAAATAAATATTACAGGCAACAAAGATAAACAAAACAGGCAACAGAAATGTCCAAACCATAACACTGGGTTAGGTTGTTGGGAAGTATTAATAATCCAGCAAGTTCAGTTCTTAATGTTTGCTGGGAATATCAAACAAAATCAAAAGGGTTTGGGTGGAACATCAACAGTATAGCAGAACAATATGGAATTAAAGAACTAAAATTTAGTCCTTCACTGGTTCTAAGTGCTATTCCCCTATGGATTCTTCCATCACCAGAGGTTAACAGTGAACTTTTGGAAGGAAAGATAGAGTATCCAAATGATCAAAGTTTTGCAGCATATTGCCAGGGATATATAAAATCGTCATTCTATGGGTATGTTCAAATTTATACAGATGGATCGAAAGATCCACAAAATGGGCATTGTGGGATTGGGATATTTATTCCCAATCATATAATTTAATAAAAGAGATGGCTATAGGTTAAATAATTTTCTATCTGTATACTCTATTGAGATGACTGGGATAATAACAGCTCTTAGGTGGATTGAAGAGGTTAAACCAGTGAGAACTGTAATCTGTACCGATTCCATGGCAGCTATTCATAGCCTAGATACAGGTCATTCATCAAGGGAAGATTTGATTATTGAAATTGAAAATGTACTATTGCATCTCAGGAACCTTGGAATCACTATTCAGTTTTGTTGGGTTCCAGCTCATATAGGTCTTTCAGGAAACAAAGAGGCTGATAAAATTGCAAAAAAGATGCTGAAAAACAAATGTATAGGAATTAATGTTCCACTGGGGAAGGGTGAAGCCAAATCCATAATTAAGTCTGAAAGTATGCAAAGATGGCAAACTGAATGGGAGGCAGAGTTTAATGCTAGCCACTACCATAAATTACAGTAGACTGTGGCCGGGAAAAGGGTTACTTCGCTGAGGTTACACAGAA
Source organism: Zingel zingel (assembly GCA_023566125.1). NCBI lineage: Eukaryota > Metazoa > Chordata > Actinopteri > Perciformes > Percidae > Zingel > Zingel zingel. Next base: position 3,307,602 of record CM042333.1, read on the forward strand.
GGGAAGAAGTGGTCAATACCAGACATAGATTAGGTCACACAAATAGTAGGTACTGGTACTGGCTTATGCATAGAATGCCAAGACAAAGAAGCTGTAGAACATGTACTTTTTGTATACGAGAAATATACTAATAGTAGAATAAACTGGCAGAAAATGGAAGGAGAGAACGCATTACATGATATACTTGAAGAACAGGGTATGACAAGGGAGAGAGACTTGAAGCTTTATTTATTTTTCTTCATAATACTGGTTTAATGAAAAGAATATAAGTTATTTATTTATCTATTTATTTATTTTTTTGGTTGTGGTATTTTATTTTATTTATTTATTTTTATTTTTGCAAGTTTGTTTATTTGTTTTGAATTAATTCAAGCCTAGACTCTATGAAGTTCATGGTATTACACACTCCTGTACATTTGGTGGCGGTATAATACAAAAGTAGTAATCTGCCAAAACAAAAAGAAGAAGGTAGTTTCACTTCTACTCGTTCGTCACCTGTGACACAGGTTTTTTTCACCATCTAATGGTATTGTAACTACATCTTTTCTATCTTTAGTAATGTGTAGCCTACTGTATTAATCGTATAGCCTGTTCAGTTATTTCATTCAGTCTGAAAAACTAAAATGAAAACGGTTCAGAAGTTTGTTTGTCGTAGTCAAAAAAAGGAAAATGGCAGTGTGCTTTCTGCAGCTTTCTGTAGCGTCAACTAAATAGAATAGACGTGACTGTGATCATTTGTTTCTATTTTCTTAATTTACGGTATTTTACGGTATAAGGCTATAACTCGCTAATAAAAGTAATGACTAATGCGCATAAAATAGCAGCACATTCTTCCATTTGAGAAGCTGCAGATGTTGAAGGTGACTTGATGTTGGATCAAAAGATGGGCTCAGCAGGTTTTAAACCTAATAGCGTTTATTGCATTGACCCATGAACTGAAACATATAACCGATAAGTAAAAACAATTAACAGCAACATATAAGGCACACACACAAACACAAACGGAGACACACTGTCTATAAGACAAAAGACTAAAACAACAGAATTGATGGATTGAACTAAATAAACCTATGTGTTGTGGTTGAAACTGCTGCACTGCAAAAGATGGAAGCTAAAGAAAATCACACTGTGAAAAACAGTTCAGGCGAACACAATCCTGATTGTTTTCGAGCAATTGTCCTGAACCTTTCTGTATGCTCTGTGACACAGTGTCAGTGCACGACCAGAGCACTGTGATTGCATCCATTTGTACACCAACTTCTGTTTGCCATGCAGGTGCAGGTGTAATCTTGCAATGAGTCAGCGTGAGGAGACAGGGGACGGGGTCCATTCTTCTGAAACCCCTCTGCATGGGAAACAAGACAGGCAGACCGAAGCTCAGAGGTGAGATGAGGATCTCTAACTGAGTTCTCCACTGGTCACTCCAGAGTTAGAACTCAGCATCTTTATTCAAGTGTGTGTGTTGTGTTACAGCTTAGAGCAGCAGAGACCTGACTGTCCAGGACTCAGTATGCCTGTGGAGAAAGACAGGTCAGAGTAAGTCGTTATTATGATACTTTACTGCTACTATTGCTATGTGACCTACTGTATGTGTAATTTAATTTAATGTACATCCACACTGACAGACACTAAAGTCAGTACAATCAACTTCTTTATCTTTTCTCAATGAATCTAGTGTGCCCAAGAGTCATATGCCACAAGGTGACATCGATAATCGCCCAAAACGGCACTCCTCACGCAAGAGGTAGCCTAAGCTTTTATTAACATCATTAATGTGTCTACATGTTTTATAATCTAATCTCCCACCCTGGTGGTCTTTCTCTCTTGTCTAATAGGAGAAGTATGGAAAGCAAAGATCCCTCAACATCCAGGACACCCTGCAAGCCTTTAAATTCAAGAAATTTCAACCTTGATTTTAAAGAAAGAGTGTCGCCTATCAGGTATAATTTTATTAACATTAAAATATAAGTGCATTCAATGACATTTTACACACACACACACACACACAGACACACACACACACACACACACACACACACACACACACACACACACACACACACACACAATGGCAGTAATTATAAACTATTTACACCTACTGCTACACCTAAGTCTAGACTTACATTAATTTCCTGGAGACCATAACCACTACTTGCCTAAACCTAACCTTTACCACTTACCCAAAAATCACTGTTTTACGTCATATTTTCTGAAATTGTCACGAGATCCTGATAGTAGTACATGGGGCAGATCATTTGTTAAAAATCCCGTACCTCTGCCTTTCCCTAGTGCTACTAATGGTGTTTGCAGGTTTCCAACGCACACCAATCAGAGCCAAGGAGTCTTTAACGCAGTGTCAATGACTGCTTTTCAACTGCAATCAAACAGTAAAACTAGGCAGCGCTGATCAAATATGAATCAAGATTCTGTTACTGCATTGCCTTTTTTGCCTCAAATGTTTTCAAAAAGATATTTGAGTTTAGCTGTAAAATGAGAAAGTTTGTGACCCGGCCGACATGTTGAAAATATTTGAGCCAAAACCAAGCATTGCTCATCAGCCGCCCGGCTGGAACAAACTTTCCCATGTCACATGCTTTGATGAACCATCCATCCACCATGACCTCATTGCTACTTTGAGTCTTGCATCATTTGCCACAGGGGGGCACTAAAAAAAACGTAGTGGGCCTGCTGCAAAAAGTTGAGACCGACTCAACTTTTGGAGAAACACAACCCCACGTCAGGCTGTGGTGGCCAATCATGTAACCAGAGATCAGACTTGTTTTGAGCTATGGTTTGAGGCGTTGTGAGAATCCCGTACAGGAAACTTCACTGCCTCTATCGCTGCCACAAGAAAGTTTTAAAATGAGGGTACAAAACCAAACACAAGCACTGAACTCCCTGGGAGTTTGTGTAACAGCTGAATGTTTCCTGCAACAACAAATCGCTATGTCTCGCCAAGGGGGTAAGTCAGCGCCCACAAAGCGGTGGGAACTGAACTCTAGGGGTGCACAATTCAGAAAATGTCACGATTCAATTCAAAATCGATTTTCGATTCAAAGTATGTAAATGTAGTTACTTTTCCCATGTGATTGTAGTGGACATACAATAAAAAAAATGTAATTACATTTTTTTTAATTATTATTTTATTTAAAAATATGAATCGATTTTTGGAATTCTATGAATTGATTTTGACTCAATAGAGCTTGAATCGCGTTTCAAATGTGAATTGATTTTTTTTGCACACCCCTACTGAACTCTGATGTCTACTTTGTAGTTCCTGTGTTTCCAGCCGTTTTTGTGGCTGGATGTCTTATGATCTGGTGGTCTTTCTATCTTTTCTACTAGGATGAGTACACAATGTGGAGAGTCCTCTGACTCTGGTGCGTCCTTCAAGAGTGATATGTCAAAAGACGACATCATTAATTTCAAAGAAAGACGATCCTCTATCAGGTAAGCTTTTATTAGCATTACAACCTAACTGCATTCTTTGATATTTTGCACACACAAAAGTCTGATTATGTACAGTAAGCCATTAGGATGTTACTTTATCATTTGATTATTTAATTTTTATGTATGTACATATAATGTGCTGCTATAATAATAATAATAATAATAATAATAATAATAATAATAATAAATCATGTTAAAGTAAAAAGTAAAGGGAAACTACTTTAAAAAGAGGAGAGATATCATTCAGTGGGAACAGAATCAACTTTTACTGAACTTCTCTGAGTCCTACTTAGTTTGTGTATCTATTCCAGCAGTTGTTGTGTCTGGATGATCTAATCCCCCCCACCCTGGTGGTCTTTCTCTCTGGTCTATTAGAGCCCGTCTGAAATGCACAGCTTCCACTGGATCCAGCAGTAATCATTCACAAGGTCACATCAATGCAAAAGAAAGACATTCCTCTCTTCAAAAAAGGTAAAACGTTTTACAAACATTGAAATGTTACTGCAACATGAGCACTTTGTACACACCTATAGAGAGAGGGACATGCTAATTCTAAGGATCTGTGAGTCATGCAGCTGGAGAAAATTAGACATTGGGACATCCAGCACTTGATATCAGCAGGAAGAGATGTAATGGTTGACAAATTAGTAACACCAAACCCTATGGAAACATGCAGTTGTGAATTCTATATACCTTGCAATATATTGATGAAGCTGTAAACATCATTAAAACTCTTAGGTTTTCAGAATACTTACATTTGTTTCCTGTCACTTACTGACTGAAATCAACTTCCTTTTCTCAAAGATCAAAACAACTGCATATGTTACAGCCTCTGCACCCTCATAATGTTCCTGTTGTCCTAGAATGATCCTGTATGATGGAGCAGGACTGTTTGTAAAGTGAGAAGTGTAGCGGGAAATTACTTTAAAAAGGAGAGAAATCATTCAGTTGCAACAGAATCAGAATCAACTTTACTAAACTTTTCTGTTGCTCTGTGCATTCAGCAGTTGTGAGTTGTAGTTTAGTGGTATAGTAGTATTTTTTATTTCAAATAGGTGTTAATGGTAAATCAGGGTTTGAGATAAGCAACGGGCTGATGGCTAGTTGATTGGCCAGTCCAAGTATCTCCGCCAATCACAGTCATGAGTCAGTTCAATTGTAGTCTGGCTCAATGGATGTACAAAGCCTGACATGTCACTACCCTCTCATTATCTCTGTATCAGGGCTTAGCGCCGCTAAGCTAGGATTGTTGTGATTGGTTTACATAAATATAAACAAGCCAGAGCGTTTTTTCCCTCCTATCCAGTTATATTCGATGAAATTTTAATTGTCCAAGAAGAGAAAGGCGGTGTAGCCAGACCTTACTCTAGCGCTGACACAGCAGTGTGAGTCAGTTCACCTGTGATGCTGATCAGAGACTTTGCCATGTCTCCTTTTAGAGCGGAGTAATAATGCACATGCATGGTGAACTGCAAAGTTGGCTTCTCGAGTGCCACCTTCAAAAAAATATTCAGGTCACTACAATGACTACGTTTATGTCATGCACCTAATGGCGCTTTTCCATTACATGGTACCTGCTCGACTCGCCTCGACTTGACTCGCCTTTTTTGTTTTTTCATTACAAAAAAAAGTACCTGGTACCTGCTAACAGTTACTTTTTTTAGTACCACCTCAGTCGAGGTTCCAAGCGAGCTGAGCCGATACCAAAAGGTGACGTGAAAGCGACAGACGGGGTTGTTGTCCTGAACAAATCCGCCATTTTCAAATAGTTTAGCCAGCTGTGTTTTTTTTGCTGCCTCCAGCTTCATTAGAAACTAAATGTGTCTTCTGGCAACAACAACACACCTTCGACGTTCTGTGTGTGTGTCGCGTTAGGTCACGGCAGTTTACTGCGGCGCGCTACATAAGACGACCAGCGGTACTAAATCTGCAATGGAAAACGGACGCACAGTGCGTTGAGGCGAGTAGAGTCGAGGCGAGTCGAGCAGGTACCATGTAATGGAAAAACGCCATAATATTCCGGTTTTTGCCCTTTATTCCTAAAAAGACGATATTCCTACTAAGCTGTTTACATGGCTAATGAAAGTGAATATTCAACTAATATTCCTGTTTACATGTAGTGGACCGTGTGAACACAGCCTCCCTCTTTCATTCCTTCAACCAGCTTCTTGAAAAGGTTGGCGTAGCAATGTGTGCTCATATTCAAAAACTTGTTGATATCCAAGTCTTTGATAATGTGTAAAAGTAGCTGTGTTTCTTCTTCTTCTTATCGGGTCTGCAGCCTTGCAAACTGTCGGCTGGTTGGTTTGTGTACAGCAACCATAGCAACGCACAGAGCTGACCATAAGCCTGCGTTTGAGACGCATATTCCGAATGCGCTGTATACATGTCCAAAACCTGAAACCTAAAACCTGAATAATACCGGAATATCCCATGTTAAAATTGGAAAATGCTATATTCAGAAAATGGCCTTATTCAGAATATCCAACCGGACTATGCTGTTAACATGACCTGTGTCGAATTCAGAATATTGTCATATAAATATTGGTGTGCATGTAAGCATACTGAATGTGAACACAGAGAGGAAACAAGGAACTTACCAGATGGCTGCTTTAAAAATAAAACACTTTCCCTTAAAATATCTACTATTTGCCTGTTGAGCATGTCATACAAAACCATATTACAAAAGTTATCATTATTCTTTTTAACCCAAATACACTATCGATTCATGACGATCATCGACATTGGGAGTTTACAAAGAGTGTGTGAAGGCAGCAGTGACATGGCCTTGACACAGCGAAAATATAGCCTCACTCAACAATCAACAATCATCAACAATCATTCCTGTATGTTAATTCCGCTAAACTGACTGAACTCATATTTGTAGAATAGGCTTTGTTTGTTGTTTGGACGAATCATTACGATGTATAAATGATTAAAGGTAGAATATGTAGTGAGTATGGCTTTACTCTTTGTAAACACAGTGTTCACCGGCTCAATGACCCCCCCCTCCCCCACCGACTCAATGACCAGAGAGAGAACGCGGTGGTGGTCAAGCTAGCTAGAGAGTGAATTCTGATTGTTTCGTAGCGATTATGCTTTAAAGCACAAATGAACACCCCCACACCTCCACAAGAAGGTGCTGCATTGCCTGAATTTTTGAGTGAATGCAGAGCTTCATCCTGTCTGTTTCTGTGTGTCAGTAAAACTGCAACGCTATGACACATTTAGGGGCAAAGCAGCAGTTGGGATTGAAAACGGGCTGCACATCCTGCACGCTGTTATTGGCCGGTGGTTACACACGCATGTGGGGCCCAAAGGCTATTTGACCAGGCCCAGAAACATCCTGCACACAGCAAAAAGAAAAAAGAAAAGACAAAATACAGACAGAGGGCAAGGTCTCTGCAGATACAGACACCACCACTAAGTGGGTCATAAGTGATGAATGAAAGGGATAACTTTTGTGTTAGTCAATACATTGTTTTTTAAAAGATAGCATTGAATATTATACCTTTTTAACAGTTTTATGTAAACTTTCTTCTCTTTTATCTCTGCTAGCCCAATGACCAGTGGGGGAAAAAGGTCAAGTTGGACACTGCGGTAAATTTTCTCAACCTGTTAAATCTTTTTATAGCGCACCTGTTGCATGTGTGAAGGTGAATACTTCATAGGATGTTTCCTACACCCTCAGGGGTTAGCAGTGCATTATACCATGCTCTGGGTGAATACTCGATTCTGATTGGCTGCTACTAAAGAAGTTCCGGTGAAACTGACTGCGTACCATTGTGAATTAATGTGCTACATTAAAAGAAAAAGAAACCTTAAAAAAAATGTTACTGGCAAGTGACCCTTACACATGTTTTTTATTTTTTTTAATCACCAGCCCTATTAGCGAGCTTAAAGGAGAATTCCGGTCGATTTCAACACGTAGCTCTGTTGTTTGTAAATTTGGAGTGCTGTCAGTAGCAAGAAAAACGAAAACAATCGGTGTTGCCTACACCGTGTTATCCTCCTGCTACAGTTTTATTTTATTTAATGTTTATTTGACAGGGACAAATGCATAGAATATTGCTTTATAAAGAATACAAAGTAGATGCCATGCATACAGGTGTATAGCCATGACTAATTTGCAACCCCTTTGCACCCAGGAGGCTGAAACAGAGCAGGTTTTAAATGTGCTTTTAGTCTCTTAACATGTCAACATGTTCGAAATGTCATTACAAGTGCCCATGTGAAGTGATTCCGAGTGAACACAGTGAATATGGCTGCAGTAGATGTGAAAGAAATGCATACAAGTTTTGCTAATTCAGCTCTGTTTAGTTCCGGTGTTGAGACGGAAAGATTTAGGGACCGTCCACAAACTACAACACCGAAAAGAGATACAACTAAAATATTTATTAACTTAATGATTAAATAAGTTAGTGTCTCCAAACTTACCTCAATTATAACTTGTATCCTGCTAGTTGTACTACAGCACTTACTTAAAAAAAAAAAAAATGTTTGTATCTCTTTTTGGTGTTGTAGTTTGTAGATGGTCCCTAAGCACTCTTCTTGCCGTCTCGCTACTGACAGCACTCCAAATTTACAAACATTATGTAAATTAATATTATGTAAATTATGTATTATGTGGAAATTAAATATTTGCTTTGGTGATGATGCACAAATTTTCAGAAGTATGTCAATACCTTGGTTTATTTATGGAGGACTGTCATTTCAGTTCATGTCAACTCTAGAAGAGTTAAAGTACTGTATGTTACATGGAAAGCTTGTATTTTATGGGTCAATAATGGATACATTCAGAAACTAGGTTAAATCATTAAAACTCTTGACCATAATACAACAAATATGAAAGAAAATTGTTATTTTTGTATTTTTTTTCCAGACATTTACTCCTTGTTATTTTATCTACTTTATTGCCAATATATATTATCTTGATATAAAATCACATATGCCATGATATGACATGTATATCTATATTGCCCACCCACACTTAGTACCTTAGTACTTCAATCATGTCATGTGTTTCTATCAGGAAAAGGCCCAGGAAGTTTGTTGTCTGAGGTTGGATGGAAACATCGTTGAGGCACCTGCCACTATTCCTTTCTTCTGATCAGGCATCATCGTGGCTGCTTCCACTCATCATAATCCTGTTTAGCATTCTTGAGGAAAGTTCTCTTTAAACTACAACAATTCAATCAATTTAAACACCAATAATGATTTCTATAACTATGTAATGAGTTTGTTGTAACTTGTTATTCATCAAGTTTGGCAGACAATACGATTTTTGCATTAATAGTTGGATAAGTGAAGATAATTAGTATATGTAATAGAATGGGTCAAATATTAATATCTGCAAAGGATTGAGTTCATTTTTATCATACTAGAAAAGCACTACAAATTTCAATTCAATTTTATTTATAGTATCAAATCATAACAAGAGTTATCTCAAGACACTTTACAGATAGAGTAGGTCTAGACCACACTCTATAATTTATAAAGACCCAACAATTCCATTAATTCCCCTAATCTGTATACTCTTTGAAGTTGATATAATGCTTCGGGGGTCTATGTCAATGTAACATAATAAGGAAAGTATCTGAAGCCTAAAATAAAAGGAGCTGGTGGGACTGAAAATAGAGACTTGCGACTGACTGCTCTAGAGCAGTGGTTCTCAACCTTTTTTCCTTGGCGCTCCCCCTACTCATGTCTAAGAAAAGCTGAGCCCCCCCCCCAAAACCGAAGTTGAGGCAACTCTCGAGATAGAGCCTTACTTTCTTTTTTGATACAGAGGAGTTATCAGCACTTTTACGTTTCTCCACCATGTTTCATTCATAAAATAGTGATGCCGTGATGGCAGGAAAAATGAGGATGATAGCAGCTAGCAGCTGACCTGATGACAGCAAGGGCCACAGGTTAAGAGGTCCCAGAGGTTTGGCCTACTAAGTAGCCTGCCTACAATTTTAAGCGAGAACAAAAATATATAGTTTTTATACAGACTTTTGTATAAATAATATATTATTATTGTATTATCGTAATTTGTTTAACATGTGCACATATTTTTTATTTACCTCAACCTCAAACCAGATAAAGACTTGCACACCCCCTGTGATCTTTGCCGCCCCCCTGAGGGGTCCCCGGACTCCAGGTTGGGAAGCACCTCTCTAGAGGACCTTTTTGGGCTTCATGAGCTCAGTCAGTAAGACATTCAGATTGTTGTTCCTCTTACATATTATCCACTGTGTCATAATAAAACCATTTAATCATACTCATCTGTGTTACAGTATTTTCTGTGCTGATGTGGGTTTTCTTTCGTGGGGAGAAAAGGTTTGATATGAAAAATGATTTAAGTGTTCTGGTACATTGGTAATACTAGGCTAAACCTACAGAACTGTAAACCGTCACCAGAGCTTAGAGGAGCTGTACTATTGTAAGTTTTGAAGGGTTCTCTCTTAATGATGGACAAGTCTTGACGTCTGCTCTATAGAACAAGACCAGTTGACAGGCTTTAGGTCAGATGCTGGCTGTGTTTTCAGGAGTGTTTATGTCATCAAAGGTGATTGCTGAGTCAGTGTTAGTAATGGAGCAATTTAGTTAGGTAGCTGAATTAAGTACAAATTAACTTTGCAACATCCCAATGACATAAATCAATTAGCCTTAAAACAGTAGTCAGGTGACCATATGAGTATTGAAGCAGGTTTTGCTTGCTGTAATCATTCCTCCATTCATACTGGCAGCATAGACTGTTAATATTTACAGTCTATGACTGGCAATTACAATATCCCTTCCTGAAATGCTTCTATTGTAAGTGAAGGGCAAAATCCAACAGCCCTTGTTCTGTGTAAAATGTATTAAAAGGTTTATCTGAAGCTAATCTGAGGCTTCAGCAGTCTGAGTCAATCAATCGATAAATCAATCATCTTCCAGATTTAAAGCCTTTTTAGTATGGCATTCCCTGTTTTGTGTTGCAATTCTACCACTACAGCTCAACGGGGAATTAAAGAGGGAATTTCATCCCAAAAACACCATAACATTGGAAGATAACTTAATTTGACTAACTCACACTGTCTCATTAGCTCAAAATAAACCTTTGATTTAAAAATTAATAAATGTATAAAGTAGCATAAAATGAAAAATACTGAAGTAAAGTAGCCTACCTCAAATTTGTATCTGAGTAAATGTACTTAGGCTACATTCCATTAGTGGTTGGATAGCAACACAATGTATAAAAATCATAGTGCAACAAATAGTTACGGAATAAACATGGGGAATAGAAAGTATGAAGAAAGAAAAAGACAAGATTTGACTTTATTTTATTTCATTCCCCACATCCATTACATCCATAAATGTAGCTGAACTGTCCTTTTAAAAGCAGGAAAGTAAGAAGTGCGTTTACACAAGTAGGGGATTCTGGTGCCGGTGTTAACTCTATATGCTATAATTAAAGCAGAATTTACATTATCCTAACACCCAACATAATAATTACAAGATAATCCTGCCTCTTCTACCTCATGTCCAAAAAGAGTTTTATTATTAATACTTAAATTAAACATTTTGACACTGCGCCACCCCTACGGTCCGAGTTGGTCTCGCCCATTTCTCCACAGCATCAAACGCACATGTTGGGTGTGTTGTGTTAAGGATTGCAGTGATATTACAGTATTTAGCAAACCTCTGCGCGCTTGCACGTTGCAGTTTTCTTGCTAATTAACACAGTGACAATGCGATAAGCGTCGCAGTCAATGATACATACTTTAAAATTTGATTTATTGTATAAAACACTCGGTGGGGAGGCTTACACGCGTCTCAGCGTGGCTGCAAACGGCTGCTGTTCACCGGTCTGAAGGTATGTAACACATGTACACTAACCGACACCTACACACTCTCTCTGTGTGTGTGTGTGTGTGTGTGTGTGTGTGTGTGTGTGTGTGTGTGTGTGTGTGTGTGTGTGTGTGTGTGTGTGTGTGTGTGTGTGTGTGTGTGTGTGTTTAACCACCGGTGCAACGCTGCTATGTTCATTAAATACTCATTACATCACGTTCATGTCTGTTAAGGTGTGTAGGAAGTCGGTGTTGCCGGCTAGCAGCGACCCGTTAGCTTCTTGCCCTCAGCTGTCAACATGTGAAAGGTTCACACATGCTGTTCTAACGGCGCATTGACAAGTTATATATATATTAAACTTAATGTAGGGAAAAAAACGAGACAGGTCATGGTTGTGGTTGCCGACTTTAGCCCGTAAAAGATTTGCAATTTGGCTAGCTAAAAAGAAAACGCTGAGCTAGCCCCCCGGGTGCAGTGCCACGTAGCTAGCCGGCTACTGGGATCAAAGCAGAATCACTGCAGCTGATGCAGATACTTTACTCGAGTAGTAATACTACACTACTGTTAATAGTAAAAGTCATGCATTTAATATAACAAAATCATTAGCATCAACATATAATTGACGTACCAAACGTAAAAGGACTCATTATGCAAAATGGCCAATTTTAGAATAATGTGTATTGTATTACTGGATTGTAATTATTATTAATGTGTTTATCACTTTAATGTTGCAGCTGGTAAATGTGGTGCTACTTTTAATTCCTGCTGGGCAGTGTGGTGGAAAGTAACTTATTAGCAATAAGTAACATTCTACAAGTACTCACAATTTGAGGTACTTAAACTTTAGGTGAGTATTTCCATTTCATGCAACTTTTTACTTCAACTAAACTACATTTGTCTGACAGCCTTAGTTACTTCTCTGACAGTTTTACCTATTGTACGGTGGCCCTGAGAGGCCACTGTACTGCAACTTAAGAAAACGCACCCAAATAGATCACAACACGCAACAGTAAGCGAACGCATGCAAATAGATCACAACACGCAACATTAAGAAAACGCACGCAAATAAACCAGAACATGCACCAATAGTGTTTCCTCTAGAATGTTTTTATTTTTTGCAGCAGGGGGGGGGGGAGAACGTCAAAAAGTACGGGCTTATCTGCTAACGTTAGCTACTGACAGTTACCTTGAAACCATCCAGCAAATAGACGGTACCGTACTGATTTAACGTCACCGCTCATTTTACACACAGTTTAACAGCAAAACGCTGAGTGAACATTACTAGCTACGTTTTTCATGTTGGTTTTAAGTGGTATGCACCCCCACTAACCTGGAAAACTGTTTTAAAACAGTAACGTTACTACAGCGTGTCGGAGGAATACAGCGGGGAGTCTTCTTGTCTCATCTGGGGTTTGATAAATGGTAAATTCATCGAATTCAGTGTCCACAATGCTATTTTCCAATAAAGTGTAGCTGTCATATTTCACGGGACACGCGTTGAGTGCGGATTTCATGTCGCGGCTCTCGTCGCTGTTTGTCACTTTGCCTAAGATTGAGTGACAAGTAGTACTCGCCCTGTTGTTTATTGTGACGTCCTGTCACTGTTCCAGTTGCTCACCGTAAGGGGAGAGAGAGCGGATGACAGTTTGCTTGAGTTCAGTAGAGCACATGGCTCTGCAGATTCGTGTAATTACAACTTTATGACTTTTCATAAACAGCTGAAGGAGCAGCGTTGCGCGGTGTACGTAGCGGAAACCCTGTTGTGCGTCTGCCCTATTTCTGATACCGTGGGGGCAGACATTTTACCGTGGCGGGCCGCCGCGGTTATATCAATATAGAGGAAACCCTGAACAATAAGAAAACGCGCACAAATAGACCACAACACGCAACAATAAGAAAACGCGCACAAATAGACCACAACACGCAACAATAAGAAAACGCACGCAAATAAACCACAACACGCAACAATAAGAAAACGCACGCAAATAAACCACAACACGCAACAATAAGAAAACGCACGCAAATAAACCACAACACCCAATAAATTTGTTATTGTTGCGTGTTGTGATCTATTTGCGTGTGTTCTCTTATTGTTGCGTGATGTGGTCTATTTGTGTGCGTTTTCTTAAGTTGCAGTGCAGTGGCCTCTCAGGGCCACCGTACTATCCAGTGAAACCATGTATCTCCAGATGTGTTGATGTTGAATGTTTGTGATAAACTGAAGGATGAAGTGTTCCTTTATGTGTTGAGAAAATTCTCCTCCTCCTTAAGCTAAATAAAGTCTTTTAAAACGTCTTTGGATCAGCTGGAAACATCGTCACAAAGCTGAAAAGACGGGCCCCAATTAGACACGGCTTCTTTGTAAGGGGCCACGTGTAAAACATGTTTGGAACCACTGGTTATTTATACTAATTTTGTAAGGTTATGGCATGTTTTAAAAATGTGAAATTGTGATCTGAGAGGGAACCAGAAAGTACAGCTATCAGATGAATAAAGTTGGGTGCAAACTACAATATTTTCTTTGGAAATGAAATGAAATGAAGTGGAGTAGAAGTAGAAAAGGGGCATAACATGGGAATACCCCAGTAAATTACAAGAATCTCTAAAATGTGCTTCAGCACAGTATACGAGTAAACGGACTTGCTCTCCACCTGACTGTCAACATTACCATGCGCTAGTTGGGGGTTTCCCAGCGAACTCAACTAACAAGGATTTGCTCTGACTTTTAATCGAATATTAACAAAAAACTTTACCTCGGAGGGAACTCAGGTTTTTTTATGGGTCATTGTATTTATTGGAATTTCTGTGGATCTGATATGGTTTTATTGATGACAATATTATCCCAAAAATACAGAAAAGATTACTAGTTTTAACTTTAGAGAGTCAGGCTTCACTGTCTCTGCACAGACAAACAGTGCAGGGACAGTGACTTGTGCTGTTAATATTCTCCCGCTCACCGTGTTTAACTCCTACCTGCACGTTGGCCAGCAGCTTAACTTTTGATGCAACTTTTTTTTTTTTTACAAGAGTAAAAGCTGCAGGGAATTGTCGTTAGGCGGTAGAAGGGAGTTTTGTGTTAAAGAAACAGGGAAAAAATAAACCTAAACTCCGGCAATGAACCCTGAAAAAATTAGCTCATATCTCACTTTTGTTGCTTAAAGCTGACGTTTTAATTTCAAGACCTTTTTTTTTTATGCATAATATTTTGGATGTTCTTAATGTTTTTTTATGTTACATTTGTAGAGTAACTACAGCTGTCAAATAAATGCAGTGGTGTAAAAAGTACAATATTTCCCTCAGCAAAGCACACATACCTCAAATATGTACTACTGTAAGTACGTCCTGCAAGTGTAATACTTCAGTAAATGTACTTAGTTTACTTTACACCACTGGAACGGTTTGTACAAATCCACATAAGATCTACAAAAAAAGACATGTAACTGTTGTTGCTTAATGCTGAGGTTTTTTTTAATTACCCTGATGTTTTCCCACCAGGCTTTGAGGCTCGCCGTCTGCTGCCATGAGCTCCAAGGTGTGTAGGAACTGCGGCAGCTCGGACATCGACGTGGACCATGCCCGCGGCGACGCCGTCTGCATGACCTGCGGCTCGGTGCTGGAGGACAACATCATCGTGTCCGAGGTGGAGTTTGTGGAGACGGGAGGCGGCAGCTCGTCAGCTGTCGGACAGTTTGTTTCTGCTGAAGGTGAGACTGTGAAAAAGAGCTTTTTGCAGATGATGCTTAGAAAGATCAATATAATTGTGTGTGTGTGTGTGTGTGTGTGTGTGTGTGTGTGTGTGTGTGTGTGTGTGTGTGTGTGTGTGTGTGTGTGTGTGTGTGTGTGTGTGTGTGTGTGTGTGTGTGTGTGTGTGTGTGTGTGTGTGTGTGTGTGTGTGTGTGTGTGTGTGTGTGTGTGTGTGTGTGTGTGTGTGTGTGTGTGTGTGTGTGTGTGTGTGTGTGTGTGTGAGACCTGCAGGGCTCACTCCTGCTGAGTCTGCACAGACTCATGCCCAATGTGTTGTAGTTCCTTCAGATGTCCACTAGAGGGTGCAGTTGGATTACAATACTTCATACTTGTTTTAGAGCGGAGATTTAGTTTAGGTTTGAGATAATACATCAATACTTGGGTTCAGAGCTGGAACAATTAGTTGATTGGCAGAGACTAATAAAAAAAATTTCATAGTGTTCTTGAAATGTGCTCTAGAAATAAACTTTACCTATGATAGTAAATTGTATATCTTTTTGGACTGTCAGTCAGACAAAACAAGACATTGTTCTGGACTCTGAGCAACATTTTTCACAGTTTTCAGACATTTTATAGACTTTACGACTAATCTTAAAAAATAGCAGGTTAATTAATCGTGAAAACCAGGCTATTGTTGGTGGCAGGCATAGACTGTATATTAATGGACAGCGCACGTGTGACGTCACCCATTGGTGTGTGGAGATCTGCTATCCGTCGTCGAGTTTGCCGTTACGGGCGCAGCCATCCATCGACGTGAGGGAGGAGCTGCTTACACTCTACGTTACACACTTTCACTCGCAATCACATAGCCATGCCCTAAATCACCCCCTGCTTTATTGCCGATTTTAAAATTCGAGACCGTAATTCAAAAAATGAACATCATTCTGTGTTGCAGAAGACTTAAAACTAGCGATTGAGACCATAAACCCATTATGAAAATATTTACTGAGGTAATAAATCAAGTGAGAAGTGGGTCACTTTCTCATAGACTTCTACAGAAACTGACCTCCTTTTGCAACCGCACCTGTCTTCCCCTGCTGGAATTGAGATAGAATGCAGGTTTAAGACACTTTCGCATTTGCAGCACTTCGCCGAACCGGATGCGTTGTCCATTAATATTAACAGTCTATGGTGGCAGCCCTACTTGTGTTGTAATAGTAAGGTTTATCTAAATGAAGTTCCCGCTGCTGGAAACAGTCCAGAGTTTACAGTCCAGGTAGTCTCGCATTGCCAGACCTATCTCCACAGCGCTGTGTCAGTGCTGGAGTATGGTCTACACGGCCTATCTATTGTGGGATAGGGAAATTTCTTTAAACCAATCACAACCGTCCTGGTTGGTAGGGAGAGGGGAGGGAGGCGCGGATGACAGGCTTTATACCAGCAATGAACATCTGTTGAGCCAGACTACTGTCCAACAAATTCAGATTGTCTGCTGTTCATCTTTATTGTTAGTTAAGGTTTATTATAAAGCTGCGACTACAGATTATTTTCATTATTGATTAACCTGCAAATATGCGTCTGTAAAATGTCAAAATTAGAGTAAAAAAAAATGCTCCTCACCATTTCCCAGAGCCCAAGGGGATGTCTGCACAACTTTTTACTTATCCAACAAACATTTTAAAACCCCAAAATATTCAGTTTACTGTAATGTTTGATTTAAAGTGCCATATTTAATAACTGGAACCATCAGGTGTTTGGGTTTTATAATTGAAAGATGACTTAAAATGATTAAACCAATTATTAAAATAGGTGCCAGTCTGTTTAGTTGTCGATCGACCTCTTAAGTTTATATTGTTCATCTGTCATTTTGATTCATTCATTTTAAATACAGAATTTGTGCTGAATGAATAGAAGACACACTGTTGCTCTCTTGGTATGACTCTATGGTGAAATAGTATTGCGTTTATTTTATGTATTATGTATGTACAGTGGCAAAAAAGTATTTAGTCAGCCACCAATTGTGCAAGTTCTCCCACTTAAAAAGATGAGAGGCCTGTAATTTTCATCATAGGTACACTTCAACTATGAGAGACAAAATGAGAAAAAAATCCAGAAAAATCACATTGTAGGATTTTTAATGAATTTATTGGTAAATTATGGTGGGAAAATAAGTATTTGGTCAATAACAAAAGTTCCTCTCAATACTTTGTTATATACCCTTTGTTGGCAATGACAGAGGTCAAACGTTTTCTGTAAGTCTTCACAAGGTTTTCACACACTGTTGCTGGTATTTTGGCCCATTCCTCCATGCAGATCTCCTCTAGAGCAGTGATGTTTTGGGGCTGTTGCTGGGCAACACAGACTTTCAACTCCCTCCAAAGATTTTCTATGGGGTTGAGATCTGGAGACTGGCTAGGCCACTCCAGGACCTTGAAATGCTTCGTACGAAGCCACTCCTTCGTTGCCCGGGCGGTGTGTTTGGGATCATTGTCATGCTGAAAGACCTAGCCACGTTTCATCTTCAATGCCCTTGCTGATGGAAGGAGGTTTTCACTCAAAATCTCACGATACATGGCCCCATTCATTCTTTCCTTTACACGTATCAGTCGTCCTGTTCCCTTTGCAGAAAATCAGCCCCAAAGCATGATGTTTCCACCCCCATGCTTCACAGTAGGTATGGTGTTCTTTGGATGCAACTCAGCATTCTTTCTCCTCCAAACACGACGAGTTGAGTTTTTACCAAAAAGTTCTATTTTGGTTTCATCTGACCATATGACATTCTCCCAATCCTCTTCTGGATCATCCAAATGCTCTCTAGAAAACCTCAGACGGGCCTGGACATGTACTGGCTTAAGCAGGGGGACACGTCTGGCACTTCAGGATTTGAGTCCCTGGCGGTGTAGTGTGTTACTGATGGTAGCCTTTGTTACTTTGGTCCCAGCTCTCTGCAGGTCATTCACTAGGTCCCCCTGTGTGGTTCTGGGATTTTTGCTCACAGTTCTTGTGATCATTTTGACCCCACGGGGGGAGAGCTTGCGTGGAGAACCGGATTGAGGGAGATTATCAGTGGTCTTGTATGTCTTCCATTTTCTTATAATTTCTCCCACAGTTGATTTCTTCACACCAAGCTGCTTACCTATTGCAGATTCAGTCTTCCCAGCCTGGTGCAGGTCTACAATTTTGTTTCTGGTGTCCTTTGACAGCTCTTTGGTCTTGGCCATAGTGGAGTTTGGAGTGTGACTGTTTGAGGTTGTGGACAGGTGTCTTTTATACTGATAACAAGTTCAAACAGGTGCCATTTAATACAGGTAACGAGTGGAGGACAGAGGAGCCTCTTAAAGAAGAAGTTACAGGTCTGTGAGAGCCAGAAATCTTGCTTGTTTGTAGGTAACCAAATACTTATTTTACAGAGGAATTTACCAATAAATTCATTAAAAATCCTACAATGTGATTTTCTGGATTTTTTTTCTCATTTTGTCTCTCATAGTTGAAGTGTACCTATGATGAAAATTACAGGCCTCTCATCTTTTTAAGTGGGAGAACTTGCACAATTGGTGGCTGACTAAATACTTTTTTGCCCCACTGTATGTATGTATGTATGTATGTAATCGGCATTTGTTTTTGGTATTTATGTCCAAGCAAAAACTAAGTTGTTTCGACTTTTATAGAAATAGAAGGAAAATGCAGTTCTTTCAGTTCCCGTCCTGATGTGAGTCTGTCTGATCTTTTGTTTCAGGTGGAAATTTCAACCCATCTTTTGGAGATGCACACTACACGGGAATGGGGAGGGAGTCAAGAGCTAAGACGCTGCAGAGAGGTGAGTGACCAGCAGAGGGTACCGCATGCCTTCGTTACAATCTACACGAGCCCCTGCTGCACACTGAAACGGCTTTGGTCCTCCTGACAGTGAAGTTTGAGTCTTTTGATAATGTGACTTGTGTTACTTGATTGTCTTGTTGCTTTCTGTTTCACGAGTAAGTAAAAAAGGAGTAGTTGAGGGTCAGGATCATCATTTATACACATGTAATGCACAGTTTTTGTTTTATAGACACATTAAATAAGCACACAAAGTAGGATAATCTAGTAAAGTCAACATTTATTGCAAAAGAGGAGATGAAGACTTTTACAGAAGAGGCTGCAATTTAATGTCAGGAAAACATTGCTAATGATGTTCAAATTCAGCAAAGTTGCACCCTTAGTTCATGTGCCTTCATATAAATATTGTTCTCACTTATTCTGTATTGCGTGCAAGTGTTGTCTTCAGAAAGCAGCTGTGTTGCAACACGTTGGCGTTTTTTAACCTCGTCTGACACGGCAGCCGAGTAATTAAAGGCTCTTGGCTGATTCACCTTGAATCTTTTTATCCTGTTTGTTCAAAGAACCCCTCAGACAGTAAATGCACCTTAAGTCCCAGCAGAAGCTATCTTTCACCTCACGTCTCCTAATACATTTTTTATTAACTTAATTTCATTCTTTAAAGTGTTTCTGGGTTAAATATCTCTTTATTATCTAAATGCTCCACTCTGTCCACTAGCTAGTCTCTCTACTCTAGACACTACTGTGTCCGTCTGCTGTTTGCTGCTGAGCAGGTCTACAGTGGTGGTTTTCTGATAAAGATGCTGTGAGAGCGCTGAGAGCAACATGAACATTTTCAAAAAACAAAAAAAAAGTGAAAGCCCTAGTACAGATGAGCTTCTCTCATTTGGATTTTGGCAGAGAGTGATATTTTAGTGTTTAAAATAAACCAAAACTGTAGTAGTAGTGGAACAAAAATAGCCCCCCTTCCCCTGTTCCAAGAGAGTTGCAGATTTTCGCTCTGTGATTTTTCTTTCCCTGTGATAAACCAGTGTGAGCTGATAACGTAGGCCCTGTTGATACATATCTGTCAGGCTCTAAATTTACCTTTTTTCTCGTTCTTCTTCTCTGTGGTGTCCCCCACACCTTAACCTGACAGCTGTTTTATCTCAACTAGGGCTGGGCGATATGGCTAATAATTAATATCTGTCTATTTTTAGGGGACTATTATGAAATATACAATATATCTTGATAGTTTCTCTAAAATACCATAACTGTTTTGTTTGT
Source organism: Zingel zingel (assembly GCA_023566125.1). NCBI lineage: Eukaryota > Metazoa > Chordata > Actinopteri > Perciformes > Percidae > Zingel > Zingel zingel. The sequence goes on from CM042333.1 coordinate 3,327,636, forward strand.
TCTGTTGAAATTCCACATCAGAATGTCCTGACATTGTCTAAGTGACACTCTGAGGTGGTCTGCTGTCATTTTGAATTGATATGAACTCAGAACAATGACTGACGTTAAACCAGTGGAGCTGGTAGCAATTTGGCTTTCAGCCATGCTTGTTGTTGCTATGTGTAAAAATTGCACCGGAATTATCGTGAACGATATATGCTACACCCATAACATCAACAACAACTTGCTGAGCAGCTGATTGCTGCAGCGATTGCCGTCTGCACCGCTGATGTTTCAGCAATGGAGCCACAGAGCTGTCAGACTGCAGCAGACGCTGAGGTGTGTGTGTGTGTGTGTGTGTGTGTGTGTGTGTGTGTGTGTGTGTGTGTGTGTGTGTGTGTGTGTGTGTGTGTGTGTGTGTGTGTGTGTGTGTGTGTGTGTGTGTGTGTGTGTGTGTGTGTGTGTGTGTGTGTGTGTGTGTGTGTGTGTGTGTGTGTGTGTAGTCACGGTGTTTGTATGTGAGGGAAGATATGAGGATTGGGGAATACTATACTATATACTGCTTTTATATTTGGCTTGTAATTGGGGTTTCCCCCCCCCCAACTGAAGCTTTAAGTGTGTGTGTGCGTGCATCCTCCACAAACTTTACCCAGCGGCCGTCTGCACCTCCTCCTCAGTCTCACTGCCGACTGATTCATATCTGGGAGCATAAACCCCACCTCTTCCTGTATTTGTGTTGGACAATAATGTATGACCAGTCCCTCATGTATCAGTCAGTACCCAGTGAGTGTGTGGACGCTAGGGCTAGAATTTAAATGTAGCTTTAAAGGCAAGATTTATGTGCAAAAACACACTTTGTCTGAATCACAAAATGGAGCTGCAGTAAAAACGGTGTGATTCCCATAAATCTAGATGTTTAGCTGGAAGGTGTGTGGATATATTCATACCAAAATATGAGGTGACATATCTTCTGTGATTGTAGTTTGTTTTACATTGATTTTTTTTTTTTTTTTTTTTTTTTTTTTTACAAAAAAATCAAATTACTTTGAAATGTGTTGCTCCACCATGGTGGAAACTCCTGCCTTATTATTAAAGAAATAAGGCTTTCTTTGACATTTTGAGACACATGCATTCTTGCAGAGCGGTGGACTAAAACATCGATACAGCTGTCATGTGTTGGTTAAATATAAGGCTTAAGCCACTTAGCTTGGCTTAGCATTAAGAATAGAAACAAGGGGAAACGGATAGCCTGTTGTCAAGCAAAATATAACTAAATTCACGTGCTATAATTGGTTTATTTGTATGAAGTATGCAACCCATTGAGTTTTATAGAAGGCGTTTTTCCAGCCTAATGCTAAACTTAGCGAACCGGCTGCTGGCGTAATATTTATTGTGCAGACATAAAAGTGGTTGGTATCAATCTTCTCATCTAACACTTGGCAACAAAATGCACAAACATATTTCAACAAAATGTCGAACTACATTATTCCTTCAAGCCATGAACTGGGCTTTTACCTACCGGTAACGACAAGATGTTTGTGTCTGATGAATTTGCAGTTAACGGTTTGTAATTTTGAAACAAACAGTGATTTGATGTAATAATCTCAACTCAAGGCCCACTTACTGGCTTTTCTCTGGAGCTTCCAGCCACATCTCACTGTCTTCATTGGAGAATGGAGATGGTTCGGTTGTTGTGGGGATGATTCGGTTGTCATGGAGATGATTCAGTTGTTACCACGTCAACGAAGTTCCTATCTCGTCTCTGGCGTCGGAGGTAAACATCTTCTTGATCTTTCTCTGGCGTCCGCTAGTCGATGACTTTGACCCAGTTGATGCTGTTACTGGTTTTACTCTGCTGTTGGACGAAGTGTTGCAGACCGTCCATCAAATCCTCTGGAAGGAGATGTGTTGGATTCTGCCGACGGCAGTATCTCCAGCTGTACTGACACAACATGACTGGCGCTAGCGTGGACGTTATACAGTCGGGCTCGAAAGTTTGGGCATCCCATGTAAAAATTTGTATTAATGTGCATAAAGAAGCCAAGAAAAGATGGAAAAATCTCAAAGGCATCAAATGAAAGATTAGACATTCTTATAATATGTCAAAAAAGTTAGATTTTATTTCCATCATTTACACTTTCAAAATATCAAACAAAAAAATGGCATCTGCAAAAGTTTGGGCACCCTGCAGAGTTTATAGCATGCACCGCCCCCCTTTGGAAAACTGAGACCTGACAGTGTCATGGATTGTTCTCAATCATCGTCTGGAAAGACCAGGTGATGTTACTCTCAAAAGTTTTAAATGCCCAGACTCAACTGACCTTGCCCCAACAATCAGCACCATGGGTTCTTCTAAGCAGTTGTCTAGAAAACTGAAACTGAACATAGTTGACGCTCACAAAGCAGGAGAAGGCTATAAGAAGATAGCAAAGCGTTTTCAGATGCCAATATCCTCTGTTCAGAATGTAATTAAGAAATGGCAGGAACAGTGGAAGTTAAAGCAATCTGGAAGACCAAGAAAAATATCAGACAGAACAGCTCGCAGGATTGTGAGAAAAGCAAGTCAAAACCCACATTTTAACTGCATAATCCATCCAGAAAGATCTGGCAGACACTGGAGTTGTGGTACACCATTCCACTATAAAGAGATACTTGTACAAATATATGGTCTTCATGGAAGAGTCATCAGAAGAAAACCTCTTCTACGTCCTCACCACAAAATTCAGCATTTGAAGTTTGCAAATGAACATATAGACAAGCCTGATGCATTGTGGAAACAAGTTCTGTGGACCAATGAGGTTAAAATAGAACTTTTTGGCCGGAATGAGCAAAGGTACGTTTGGAGAAGAAAGGGCACAGAATTTAATGAAAAGAACCTCTGTCCAACTGTTAAGCATGGGGGTGGATCAATCATGCTTTGGGGTTGTGTTGCAGCCAGTGGCACAGGGAACATTTCACGAGTAGAAGGGAAAATGGATTCAATAAAATTTCAGCAAATTTTGGACGCTAACTTGATGCCATCTGTGAAAAAGCTGAAGTTAAAGAGAGGATGGCTTCTACAAATGGATAATGATCCTAAACACACCTCAAAATCCACGGTGGATTACATCAAGAGGCGTAAACTGAAGGTTTTGCCATGGCCTTCACAATCTCCTGACCTCAACATAATTGAAAATCTATGGATAGACCTTTTTAAAAGAGCAGTGTGTGACAGACAGCCCAGAAATCTCAAAGAACTCGACGACTTTTGTAAAGAAGAATGGGCGAAGATACCTCAAACAAGAATTGAAAGCCTCTTGGCTGGCTACATAAAGCGTTTACAAGCTGTGATACTTGCCAAAGGGGGCAGTACAAGGTATTAACCCTGCAGGGTGCCCAAACTTTTGCAGACGCCTTTTTTTTGTTTTCTGTTATTTTGAAAGTGTGAATGATGGAAATAAAATCTAACTTTTTTTGACATATTATAAGAATGTCTAATCTGTCATTTGATGACTTTTGGAGATTTTTCCATCTTTTCTTGGCTTCTTTATGCACATTAATACAATTTTTTACCTGGGGTGCCCAAACTTTCGAGCCCCACTGTAACTGTGCACAGGGCCCTTTTGACCTTCTGGTGGACGTAACTTAACCAGTAAAGAAATCTGAACACAGGTGTTCAGCTGGAGACGCGTGGTAGATACGGGTGTGAACGGCAACGTGTTGGCTGTCCACTTTTGTTTGGATCACCGAAACGCAATTTTAAAACCCAGTGTAAACAGGGCCACGGACAGCGCTCCAGCTACTAACTCAAGGACAAAAATAAACTTTCACTCATGGCTTCTGTGATAAACAAACACAACATGTTCTTTCTGGTGATGTTGTGGGTTAAATTGGACTGCATGTGTGTGACTGGTGGCCATAAATCACCTGTTTTCTAATCCAGGTGTATGTAGGTGTTGGTACAAACAGCTCCCCAAATACTTTGATCATCCCGTGTGGATGTATAAATGCCACTCTGCTTCAGAGTGTCCCAGTTTTTGATCATATAAATGTTTTAAGGTGTTATTTATATATTTTTAAAGCCTCCTATGAAGGAATCAGTCACTGTTGTTGGGGGTTTGAGCTGAAGAGTCACGTAAAGGGCAATAACTACAGCTGATTCTCTGCCCTACTTATAATCTGGGACTCAAACTTGGTCGTAATAAGGCGAAGCAGTTCACTTTTTTGGGTTGAAACCAAAGCAACAGATACAAACCTTATTTTGTATCTCATGCTACATCATACTACATTTCTATGAAGCTGTGAGTTTATTTTTTTTTCTTTGGTCTCTTGCCTCTAGGTCTTTGGTTTGTTTGTTTCTGATTGTGTCTGGCTTTTTTGGGTTATATTTATTTGTATTAATGTATTTCTGTACTACATGTCTTCTATAAAGTGAAGGGATTTTGAGCTGGAGGAAGCAGTGTTGAGTGTTAGGGTCATTTTTAATTAAATCTCATTTGACAAAGTATTCATGAAGCTCAGTGTTTACAATCAAACGTCGATTTGCCATTGCTTAAAATTAAGGAAAATAAGATTTATCAAGCAGAATACATTTTTATAGTGACAACTATTCAAAAAACCTTTTTAGAATGTTTTTTACTTTTTCCCTCAAACATGAACCTGCTGTTTTCTTACATATTCACATGGAGTTGTCTTTAAATGGCATCTTTTAGTTTGTAATTTTTCTGAGTGATTTTAAAACAATTTTTGTCAATTCTTGTGCCTTTTAAAAGTGTAAAACATTACATTTCCACGACAACTGAGCATTTTTTTTATATCATATGAAATAGAATCGAAAGCTCCAGATCCTCCAGAGCTACTAAGGGAACCTTGTGGTGAGATTGTTTTCTTAAATGTATTTTAATCAACTTTCACGTCTCGAGTGGAATGATGACAAACTGATTCAGAACAGAAAACTGAGATCCAGAGGGGGGGAGGGGGGTGTGTGTGTGTGTGTGTGTGTGTGTGTGTGTGTGTGTGTGTGTGTGTGTGTGTGTGTGTGTGTGTGTGTGTGTGTGTGTGTGTGTGTGTGTGTGTGTGTGTGTGTGTGTGTGTGTGTGTGTGTGTGTGTGTGTGCGAAATCTGCTGTTTACAGATCTGAAAGTTAAAAGGCATGACTAGACGTGATGAGCTCAGACACAAATAGACAACCCACAAGCAAGCTCTGCCTTTTTATTACGAGTTTACAGACCCGTCTCTACTGATTGGGTCTCACCTGTGACCTTAGCCAATGAACTAGAGACACATCCACCAAACGAGAGAAACCATATCTCAAACATGGACTTAATATTTACAGTCTATGATCTCGCAGTCACACAGCCGGTTTGAAATTTGGTCATAATCAACAGAGTCTCTTGCCATTCTTTGAATTTGTCCGTCGAAATTACCAACAGAAGTTCCCTAATCTTGTCTTCTCTCCAGTTAGACATTTTCCTTGCTGTCTTTGTGGCATCTTCGTCTTCACCCTTGTTTGTTTACTTCTGGTAGCGCCATCCCCATGACAGAAACGTAATCAAAACGGCAACTGGCTGGGCTCAACCGGGCATTACAATGGATGTATTTATATTGACGTTACACAGACGGGAGATAAACGTTTAAGGAGCAGCATCCCAGCTGCGAGGGAGATGGCACTGCCTTTTCTTTTTACAATAGAATATATATTTGAATTTAGAATATTGGTTGACAGCCCTAAAGCAAACGTGATGCTGAATACTTGTACATGTTTTAATGGAAAATGGTTGCAATGTTTCCGTGAGCTGACATGCTTTTTTTATGTGTGTGTCTCTCCAGCACGACATAACATCAACACACTGGGTCACCAGCTGCAGATGAACCAGCACTGTCTGGACACGGCCCTGAACTTCTACAAGATGGCGCTCATGAAACACCTGACCACTGGCCGCAAGTCGGCCCACGTCGTTGCTGCATGTCTCTACCTGGTCTGCCGCACCGAGGGAACGCCACGTATCCTTTCCTATCAAAACGATTTGATAATGGTTAATAAGGTAGAAAGTACATTCAACACGGATTTTAGACTATGATGCACAAATGGGTTATAGCACACAAAACTCCATAAATCTCTTGAGACATTTTCTACAGTGTCAAAGTAGTGCAGGTACATCGTGATTAGTTAGTTTGTTTATATCACCCAAAGCACGATTTGAAACTGTAGTCCTAAAACGCGCTGATCTCAAACATCTCAAAAGGAAATAAGAGAGTAAAAAAGAATAGGATTGACCAATAGGATCACTGCTGCACTGAAACACTCCTTTGTCCATTCATATGCAGTCGTCTGTGTGACGTCGGTCTGTTTTTGTCAAAAACATCCAAATAATTTTAAATTATGTTTAACCCTACAACTTGTACACACATGTGAAATAGTAGCGTAGCTTATTTGGAACATGCTAATATGTGACATGCTAAGATATCTAGTCACTATGCTGCAACTAACAAGTCATCACCAATTAATCTATAAAGTATCAGAAAACGGTGTTTAAATTCCTTTTTTGGTTTGAGTCCAAAGCCCAAACATATTCAGTTTACTATCATGAAAAAAATCAGCTTTAAATATTCATATTTGAGAAGCTAAAAACAAGCAATTATTTTGCTTAAAAAATTACTAAAACAATTGCTTGATTATCTAAATAGTTTTCTGTTGATTGACTTACTAATGAATTGACTAATTGTTTCTGCTTTATATGCCATAAGCCTGTAAATAGAGAGCGAGCACAAACAACGCAAGCAAAAGCCGCACCTAAAGCAGCATCCCTGCATGTGTGGACTCTGTGTGTCTAGTATAGTTAAATGTTGTAAGAAAAATCTCCTCTGAAAGTAAATCTGATCAAAGACTTCCACAAATGAAGAGCTGTTTCCTGTACGAGACACTTTTTATTTGATCTAAGACAAAGAGGTGAGACAAAGTTGCATGCTAATTTTGCCAACGTGCATCTGAAACTGATGGAGGACGGCACATCAAAGTGTGCAGGTTACTTTTGATGTGCGGAGGCTGAGACGCCTGTCACTGCCTTTCTTAATGTTTCATAATCTGCTAACGGCAGCTTATTGAAGTCGAGAGCGATGTGTCATCATCGGGATAATGACTTTTAGGTTCATGGTTTTTTCATAAGCAGGGTGGTTTTTGCACCGTTGTCGGTTTACTCCCGACTCATTTCGCCTCGGAGGATAAATGTGTTATGTAACAGCAGTGCAGGACGGCCGGGATAGGTTTACCTAATGAAATCGGGGTGAAGAGGTGTGTGTCTGTGTGTGTGTGTGTGTGTGTGTCTGTCTGTGTGCATGTTTAGAGGACTGAGCCCAGGGTAAAAATAGCTCTGCTCACTTCCTTTTCCACAGCTGGGTGAGTCTGTAATGTTGTCTCGGAGGAGAATCGGGACAAAGGCAGAAGGAGAATAGAGTGTAAAAAGAAACATCCGTCTACATCTGTAGTTTAATTTAACGAGGACCAACCTCACGGCAAACCGGACAGTCCGTTCGCTTTCATCCACCTTTTTGTCTCTGTGACATTCCTTCTTCCTACACCGGACTTCCCTTTCCTTCCTCCCTCCAAACTGCTATCACAACGGTATTGGAACAAACTGGACAGTATATTTTCACCAAAAGAACAATCGGATGCACTTAAAGCTTTTCTTGAGAAGAAAGCTGTGTTTATTGTACCTCGGACAAGATGTCTGTTTACATTTTTCGGTAGCCCAGGTGTAATTTTTACCAACCCCCTTTGCACCGAGTCCCGCCATAATGTGTGTGATTGGCCATCTACAGCGGGTGGACCTTGTCACTGGTCACTCAGAGGACATCCCCCCTTCTATAAATCCTCGGCAGGCTAAGGGAACGCTGCAACATCGCTAAAATAGCGTTAGACGAGGCAAGAAAACACAAGAAATCGGACGATCCGACAGAACAATGTTATTATTACTGATTGGAATAATGGCCGAAACAAAAAAGTTCTAAGAAACCACAATTACCACATCATCGAACGTGCTGTCAGGAGAAAAGTTAAGACCATTCCCCAATACCTAAAATACCTACTTTTTTTTTTATTTCCACGGGCACATGCACTCTCCTGCACGTGCGGCTGGACTGGCTATTGGAATAAAGAACAGAGAAGCTCGGATTACAACACATCGATGGAGTGTGACTCCATTTTCTGCTCAAGGTGCCTTTACCCCACCATATATTTTACATAAAAAAATAGTTTGCTGCTATATTAATGTTTTGAATGTTGAGTACAGCACCTTAAGTGAAGGGTCTCCCGCCGTCCTGGCGACGGGAAAAAAAAGATCAGGGATGGTAAAATTTCAGATTTCAGGATGGTTGCGTGACGGAAGGTAGACCTTAGCCTAAAATATAATACAACTGACATTAAACCCTAACCTCAATCTCTGACACAAGTTGTCATGGTAGAATTGCGAGAGAGCGGGAAGATGAACAGTGACACCTGAAAGCAGCGTACCTGTCGCAGCTGTCAGGAAGTCACAATGATGTCCCTACGCAGTGGTGGGATTTTGCGCTTTCTAACCGGTGGCCACCGTGGAAGAGACAGGGACACAGATTTCCAATGTTTTATTTATGTCGCATATCACTTTTAATTAGCTTAATAATTGCATTGTAGCACAGCCTTTTATATAATTAGGACAGTTAGCATTTTCTTTGGGACGGATTGACTTCAGGATGGTGGTGAAAAAAGTGATGTTAGAGCCCTGTCATTGAAATAACCATGTTAATGTTGAATAGGATAAAGCATACTGTGTCATACTATAACAAAGATTGTGTGGTTGCAATCTTAAATATTTATCGGCTGTAGTAGGAAAACCAGTGAAAGACGGTGGAGATGCTGTGATGTTATCACCCACATTAATCAAACATTTAGACATTTGTCAGAGTTTACGAAGCTTGACGTCTGTAAAGACAGATGCAGATACTTTCTCTCTAAATGCAGCATCTGCTTCAGTTCAAGCATTCATTTCCCTGGATATTTAAATAAGTGAGTCATTGGGATCGTCCTTCCTGTGGCACTATTTAAAGGTGTAAACATTTTGTTTCCCCCCCTCAGTGGACCCAGATGTACTGAAGGTCCTGCTGTCGTTTATTTTCCTGTAATCTCCAGACAGCGTGCGCTGAGATAATGTTTTCTATTTCATCTGCGCTGCTGCTGCTAATTCCATTGTGAGGCCTTTTTCAGAGGAGCCCCGCTAATCCACTCTGGCAGCCCGGAGACAGGTGCACCCGTCGCCATGGAGACGCTGTCGCCACGGAGACGCTGTCGCCACGGAGACTGACGTCCGTGTGGGGGACTGTCATGGGAGGGTGGGATGTCCAAAGGCTGATGAGGCGTGCGTGCGTGCACGTGTGTGTGGTCACAGTGGGGGAGCGACAGGTCTGTCAGTATATTTAGAAGAGCCGTCTGGTCAGAGGTGACTCTTCACTGTCTCATTAGATTTACTGTCACAGCTGCCCAAGCTCAACGTCTTTCACTTATTTTGTTTCATCAACGTTACACCGTGCAGGTGGAGAGCCATAAAATACCCTTATAGATGATAAGTGTTTTTATGTGAATGCAGGCTTGAAAGCAAATATTTTAAATGTTAAATTCAGATACTGCTAACCATCAGATTATGAAATAACCGACGTACCAGAGCACCCCCCTCCCGTCTGTCGCTAGTGGCCGTTTTGCCACTTACTTACTTACAGGTTAACCTGACAGATCTTAAACTCAAGTATTTTGTTCATGCTGTAGATAGAGGTTGTATGAATCTTTCCCAAAGTTTTCTGCCACAGCAGATCCATGTGACACTGTTCTGCAAAAAAACCAAAAAAAAACCAATACTTTTCATAATAATTTGGAAAGGATCAAAGAAAACTTTTTTAAGTTATATTTTCTTAAAACCGAGCTATTCTGTTTTCACATACTATATTCCAGTTACTTATTTCAGTGTTGGCTTACTGTAGCCTCAGTATGCGTTGTACTGCTGTGTTATGTTCAATAATAAAAAATAAAATAAGTGTCAGGTCAGGCTATTAACCAACACCTTTTATTAAAGGATTCGGTGCAAAAAGATTTGATTGGGACTAAAGTAGCTTTTTATTTTCTAATGTCAAATCCTAAAATCGGTCATTTAATATAAAAGATTGACTGACTGGTAAGCCAGAGCAGCTCACCAGTACAGTACTAGTTCTTGAGTATGTAGTGTGCTAGTATACTTTTAAATGAACGTTTATGTTGTCTGATTTGACCAGTTTGGAGTCTGATGTGGGCTCAGTCACACAAAGGGATTTCATACTGTATGTCATCTGACCTTTCTGTTTCTCACTCGTCTGTCCTACCTGGGCAAAAAAGAAAATCGTTACAACTTAACTTACAACTGTTATTGTTTTGGTTTAGTTTCCTTAATCAGTTTCTCTCAGACATGCTGCTGGACCTCAGTGATCTCCTGCAGGTAAGTTTCAAGACTCCAGTCAAATTAAAGCTAGAGCTGTTACTAATGATTATCTTCTTTATTGATTATTCTGCTCATTTAGTTTCTTGATTTAATTAGAAAATAGTTAGAAAAATGTCCATCACAATTTCTTAGAGCTTGTTTAGTCAAACAACAGTCCAAAAGTTCGCAAATATTTAATAGCATAATGTAAGACAAGAAGAAGTAGCAGCACATTTTTACAGTTGTTCTTAACAGGTTTTGAGTACATACAGTGTGCTCACATTGAAAAAGTAACAAATGTAGGTATACTTTACTTTATTATAAGAAGTTTCAACCATAAAACATGGCATTTTTTGCTTGAAAATTAAGTTATATGATGAATATGTTATCAAGAGTTGCCAATTAATTTACATTTTTAGATGAATTGACTACTTGGTGCAACTGTAATTTAAACACTGCTGTTTTTTGATCGAGTCACCATTTATCATCATATAATCTGTGAAAATAAGATATAAAAGCTAATGTTAAAATAACTTTTCCAGACTTTGAACTCTTGAATTCTGTCTTTAATGTGTGCTGAAGCCCACCCTGTTACAGCAGCCATTAAATACATACTCCTACCACTCACCACAAGTCCCATAATGCACCTCTGCCTAACCACTTGGTCCTGCAGTCATCTTGCATTCAGACTTTCACCCATGTAATTAAACCTGAGTCGTGCGTGTGCATGTGTAAATATAGAAAGCCCTCCATTTGTCTGCATATTTAATGGCAGCGGATTCACAGTGAGTCAGGGGTGTGGTGGTGCTGGAGGTGGTGGGACATTTCTCTGAGTCACAGCTGGTCGGGGGCTTTTATTTTTATGCACCCAGCTGTCCTGGAGTAGCCGTGCGGCCCCTCCCCCATCGTCCACACCCAGGCATGAGGAGGCTGGGAGTGGATTAGGAGTGGATTTTGGGTGGGTGGGATTGTGGATGTTATTAATGTCTAGCATTTAGACTGCTGCTGTTGCTGCTTTGGCTGTGGGGAGGCCATACTCCACCAATCACATTTTTATTGAATCCCCACCCAGGCAGCTTGGTCTGCTTTGCATTGTTTGGATGAACGGGGAGCTTTGTCAGTCTCCGCCACATAGTTAATCACGTGGAATAAGCACATTGGTCAGGGGCGAGATCAATACTGGCTGTAAAAATCAGCTGTTTTCTGCTAATGTGATGCACGTTCCAGATTTTCTTCATTTGATCACATGCTCTGAATGCTTTCAATATAAGATGCATATCTCTGCACACATGCGGAGTATTGAGCAACAGGTGCTTTGGAAAGCAAACATGCAGATGATCCTGCATACTGTGCACATATTCAGACACTTTCAGTCTGCCAGGGGTCTCCTCATTATTTGATCTGTGGACAGTGTTCAGAATCCTCTCCTCCTATAGTTTTCTAGGTGGACATTTTGTTACAGTGGAGACGGTTTCATAATTAAGTTTAGTTCAGGGACAATCCTCATTGTTGAACTGTACCAACTGTAAATGAGGCAGAAAGCTATTTTCATCTGTTGTATATATTTAGGGTGCCGTTTCATTTATCAGTGTGTAGGTCTTGCAAAGTTGATCTTTGAGTTGTATTTATAAACTTTTTGAGGATGAGATTTAATCAGAGATTTGAAAGGATTCAGCTCGGATACTAGATTCAGATTTCAAAAAGTGGAACTAAACCCATGACCTACTGTATATGTGAGCCACTTTACATCAAGAAATCCACTTTAAAGAATTTCATTTAGTTTTTTGGGATAGGCATGATAGTTTTATTTTTTAACCAGAGGGAATTTCGACTGAATCCTGGTAACTTTTATTACATTTTAAGTTGATGTGTATTGGCAGCATTTGGTCCAGAAAGGTTGTGTGAACACATCCAAAGAGAAAGGAAATAAAAGTATAGTATCCAAACACAGGATTACATCTACCAAACTCTAATTTAACTAAGCAGACAACCAGGTTTTTATCTGGCAAATGTCAGCAGCAGATTTACTGGGTGCCTTCACCATCTTCCTCTGGTGCAGTGAAGCTGTTGACTTGTTGACAGAAGCTGTTTGGTTCTGTAATCTATGGTAGTTTCTGTCTTTAGCAGAGAGTTATCGATGCTCACTAATATAACTGGAGCAACCCTCAGTCACACGAGTCTCATCAGGAATCCTTTAATTGAAAGTTTTTCTTTTCCACCTGTTGAGACTATGCCGTGAAGTATCGGGTAACCGCCAGTGTTTTTGATCATAGAGCGCTTTGAGTTTTGACCCCTCGACCTGGAAAGTTTCACTTAGCCCTGCACTGGAGAGGGGGATCAATTCTCCTCAGGTTTTCCATTCCATCTACAAGCAGCTCCACCGCTGGCAGTTCAAAGTGATGATTAAATTGAATTCAAAGCCTTGAGCTCAGTGTTCAGTCTCACTGATTCTAATATCAAAGTAGAAAAGCTTTCAGATGCTGCATATTCAGCAATTTATTCCCAATGAACAAAACTCATCAGAGTTGTGACTTTGATACACACCTAATGTAAAGTTCTATATATATTTATGAAAAATAAAATAAAAATGATGCTATATTTACAGTTCTAAAACTTGTCATTTAGGACAAGTCTTATTTGGGAATAATGAACATATGCTAAATGGTGTTCAATCCCTTGCACCTTTTTATAATCCTTTACAGTTAAGTGAAGACATTTTAGTTGGCATGCATATCACTTTCTGACTTTTGTAAGTTATTCTTTTCCTTAATGTATCGTACTTACCAAAGTAAATGCTGAGATGTAAAAAGCTGAGCAGGTAGTCTACAGTCAAGTTTATTGGAGATTTTTGCTTCAAAAAGCTGCCTGCTGTGTCTCAAAGCAACGTTGATGAGAGCGCTGAGAATGAACCCGAACAGGTTAACCCCTTAGCGGGCAGCATCCCATTAAATTTTTACTCAAAAGTCTACAAAATGTACGTTATCATTTACTATGATTCTGCCAGTGAAAACCCTTTCACGATCCAAGTATCACTCCAACAGAAGTAGTTTAGAGCATACAAGACAGGGATCTGACTTCACCATGTTTGTGCTGCTGTAAATTTAGTTCAGTATCACTTTGACTAAAATTAACTTTGTGTTAGTAAACTCCAAAGAACTCTCTTTCAGAAAAGAGCAGGGTCATGTCTGTTACCAAAAGGAGTTGAGCACAGTACAGCAAGCATTGTATTTTTGAGGAGTCAGTTTCAGGCTGGGAAACAAAAGACGTGGTGCTTGTTGCAGGTCATAAACCAAGACATCGAGCTGAAAGATGCTAAATCGCTCTGGAGAACGTATCTATTTGAGTGATTATCTTAGTGTAGCTTTAAGATGCTGCAAAGGTGTTGATTTTGTTCCGGAGTTCTTGAGACTAACAATCATATGTAATGATCTGTTGAGCTGTAATCACGCCGTCGAGCTTTAAAGTGTCTGCACTTGTTCCACTTTTCCACCACCATTTCTACCTTTGTGTATACATTCCTTGCTGGAACTCAATTCCCAGAATAGCAGAGGAGCATCTGTGTCCCTGCCCCACTCCAGAGGGGGCTGAGAGTGAGAGTCCGTCTGTCTGCTATCCCTCGGCCCGGAGCCCTGGAGGTCTGGCCGGTCAGTCTGAAGGAATGACAGACATCTGACCCGAGTTCATGACCTGATCCTGCAGCTTTCACTGCCCTTCTGCTTTAGCTTGCCACACCAGAACTTAATTCTGGGCTATAATGCTGATAATTTGTGGAGGAAATGATAGATGTGCAGCCCTGTGTCTCTGTTATTCAACAGTATTCATCCTTAGATCCTTTCAGATAGATTGGGGGCGGGTTGGGGGGGTGCCAGAATTTACTGCCCAGCCTTCTGGAGGTGTTGTGGGTTAAATACAATGAAACATCTGTGAGGGGAGGTGCCATTGTGATAACCCCGATGACACACTTGCCCTCATCCACCACCAACTAGCCAGGCTTCTCGCTGCTCAGCCTAGTTTAACTGCACATGCGACTTCTTCATCCCATCCTAAACCAGGGCGTTTGAAATGGTTGTTTCATTACCCCAATTTATCCAAATTAAGAATTCAATATTGTTTGAAAATGTCCTACCTTATTTTGAAAAATATAAGCAGGTTCTTTTCTCTCAATTCTCATCTTTTAGTTAACTAAACTTCTCAAACACAGCAGTGGTTAAAGGATAGCTTCAAATTAATTCAAGTCTATCTAACAGGTCATCTGTTTTTGCCTTAGAATGTATTAAAAAGATTTTAATTCAATTTACAAAAGTCTTACATAGTTTCTCCTGCCCGCTGTAGGTAGTAATGTTTGCTCCAAAATGTTTTATATCCGATTGCAGGCTGTCAGGGGAGATGTTACACACATATAAACTAAAAGTGGGATTGTTCCAACAGTGGATTGTGCTGCAGGAGGCTGTTTAATCCTTTTTTTGTTGAGTTTCATCAGACCTGCAGCAAACACTGTCACTACTGCAGCTAGGAAACTAATTTGTGCAAATGTCGATTTGAGGAAAAACTTGGATGAACATGATAACTTAATAACTGTTCCATCCATGCATTTCTTGCTGTTTTTCTGTAGCAATCTTAAATCATCATCTTAAATCATCATAGGAAGTATTGTTATATAAGGCTGGAAAGTACTGAATAAATGTGATTGAATTATAACTAATGGTAGGCCACATCGTCCCTACTGGTTTTCCATCATACGTTTGCTGGTATTGTAAAACGGGTATTCAATTTAATTCTATCTGGTATTAAAATATTTGGTCTTTGGACTTTGTGAACCTGTAGAAGCCCTGATCTAAATGAAACCCTCACATGCCTGTGGAACAAACTTTTCTAGTTGTGTAAACCTATATAGTGTTTCTTTGCTGAGCTGCTGTGGAGGGATTGTAACACAAAGAAGAAATTCATACAAAAAAATGACTTAACTTGGGACGATCCCCACTTAATTTGTCAAACTCGACTGCTGAGGCCTCATTTTAGTTCCAGCTAGGTTTAGTCCTGAGGACTGTGGGGTTTTGTTACCTACTTTAGAATCAGGATAATTGGAATCTCACCAAGAACTTGGCAAAATGAAATCTAAAATTAGCTGCTGCTCTTGGTTATTTTCTTGGTCAATTGAAAAATACCCCTTAAAATTTCCCAGAGCCCACTCCAGCATCTTTAAATTCCATGTTTTATCCGACCAGCAGTCCAAAGCCCAAAGATGTTCAGGTTACCATCACATAACGCAAAGAAAAGCAGCAAAACCTTACATTTGATCAGCTGGAGCCAGAGAGAAGGATTTGCCATCCTTGCTTGAAAAATGAATGAAGCAATTAAATAAATCAACTGTTAAAATGGTTGCTGATTAATTTTCTGTCATTGACTACGCGTTTAATCGACTGATCGTTTCATCTCTAAAGTTTGCAAAGTAAAGAATAAAATCACAGAATAACTGTTTTAAAGACAAAAAATTGTATATTAACTTTTGGTACTTAACAGATTCTGTTCAGTACTTAGTATTGCGTCCTTGCAAGCAGTTATGGAAGCTGAAATGTTACCTTCATGTTCGCAATAGTCTTGAGATAAATGACTTCAGTGATAACTCACAAGCAGTTCACCTTTTTAAGGCAGGCTTTAGCCAGTAGTTGTCCCATTTTTCAGTTGTTTGAGGTGTTTTTTTTTTTTTTTTTTTTTTTAACCTTAAAGCTCAGTCAGTTATCAAAATAACAGTTTGTCCTTTCACTTTTGTGCTGTTTTTGGAGAAACAATTGCCAGTGCAGATGTCTGTGAAAGGTCCCCCTTTAGGTGATTAAAGTACATACATTGGTCACGCCCTCTTCTTAAGATACACACTTCAACCAGCCAAAGTAAAAACCACCAAAAACAACTGATAACTGATTTAAAATGTTGACTGTTTATGATCCAAAAGGTGGAAGGAAATATCCAAGAGCCAATACTATCCAGACACACCGGTGTACCGGTCAGATCTGTAATTTAGATTCAGGAAATCGATCTGAAGGCATACTTTAGAGACATTGTACAATTACCAAGAGCTGGAAGGAGGAGGGTCTTGACTCTTTAGTATTCTATTGAGTTCAGTTGCAGTATCTCTGTTGAGTTGAACTGAGATCTTTATTTACGAAATAAAGGTCTTCTACATTGCACCATCTCAGTGTCTTGATAATTCATTGATTTCTACTAAGCATCAGAAAAGCCCCAACAGAAGAAAAAGGAGAGTAGAGGAAGGACTGAGTGGCAGATATTTTCATTAGGAATGAATATAGCTGCAATTTTAGGAGACTGTATTAGGAGGAAAATCCCTTTTCAAATGGCCCACAGCTTAGCTTTTAATCACACATATTGAAGTGAAACATTCTGCAACCTTCAGGTCGATTACATAACCAGAACACTTATCCTGATGCTGACGCAACAGCCTTAATTCATATTCTAATAGTCTGTTTTTCTCTCTCAAACACACCAGTCATCATCAATCATATCCAACATCATGTGAAGTCTTAATTTCAGACTGATGCTCAGTGTTTTTGTCTTTGCTGCTTATCACTTTTTAGAAACCATTGCTCTCCTCCACAGGTGAACGTCTACGTACTAGGAAAAACCTTCCTCGTTCTGTCCAGAGAGCTCTGCATCAACGCCCCGGCTATAGGTACAGACTTCACTTATCTTCACCTTGTTCTACTGGAGTCACTTTTCAAGACTTGTGTTAAGCTTGTTTTAAATTGAGTCCACTCTCCATTTGGCAGATGTCTTATGTAGAGAAGTAATTGTTATAAATATGGCATTTAGTCTATATATCATATCATAATAGTGAAAAAGGGAAAAGTTTCCCCAGAGTTAATAGTTGACATCTTCAAATGTCAAAACTCAGAAGTATTGAATTTACAATGACATAACTCCTTTTTTTTAAAAAAAAAAAAAAAAAAAAAAAAAAATGATGTGAATCTTCACATTTACGAAGCTGGAACCAGAGAACGCTAGGCATACAGTGAGGAAAATAAGTATTTGAACACCCTGCTATTTTGCAAGTTCTCCCACTTGGAAATCATGGAGGGGTCTGAAATTGTCATCGTAGGTGCATGTCCACTGTGAGAGACATAATCTAAAAACAAAAATCCAGAAATCACAATGTATGATTTTTTAACTATTTATTTGTATGGTACAGCTGCAAATAAGTATTTGAACACCTGTCTATCAGCTAGAATTCTGACCCTCAAAGACCTGTTAGTCTGCCTTTAAAATGTCCACCTCCACTCCATTTATTATCCTTAATTAGATGCACTTGTTTGAGGTCGTTAGCTGCATAAAGACACCTGTCCACCCCATACAATCAGTAAGAATCCAACTACTAACATGGCCAAGACCAAAGAGCTGTCCAAAGACACTAGAGACAAAATTGTACACCTCCACAAGGCTGGAAAGGGCTACGGGGAAATTGCCAAGCAGCTTGGTGAAAAAAGGTCCACTGTTGGAGCAATCATTAGAAAATGGAAGAAGCTAAACATGACTGTCAATCTCCCTCGGACTGGGGCTCCATGCAAGATCTCACCTCGTGGGGTCTCAATGATCCTAAGAAAGGTGAGAAATCAGCCCAGGACTACACGGGAGGAGCTGGTCAATGACCTGAAAAGAGCTGGGACCACCGTTTCCAAGGTTACTGTTGGTAATACACTAAGACGTCATGGTTTGAAATCATGCATGGCACGGAAGGTTCCCCTGCTTAAACCAGCACATGTCAAGGCCCGTCTTAAGTTTGCCAATGACCATTTGGATGATCCAGAGGAGTCATGGGAGAAAGTCATGTGGTCAGATGAGACCAAAATAGAACTTTTTGGTCATAATTCCACTAACCGTGTTTGGAGGAAGAAGAATGATGAGTACCATCCCAAGAACACCATCCCTACTGTGAAGCATGGGGGTGGTAGCATCATGCTTTGGGGGTGTTTTTCTGCACATGGGACAGGGCGACTGCACTGTATTAAGGAGAGGATGACCGGGGCCATGTATTGCGAGATTTTGGGGAACAACCTCCTTCCCTCAGTTAGAGCATTGAAGATGGGTCGAAGCACACAGCCAGGATAACCAAGGAGTGGCTCTGTAAGAAGCATATCAAGGTTCTGGCGTGGCCTAGCCAGTCTCCAGACCTAAACCCAATAGAGAATCTTTGGAGGGAGCTCAAACTCCGTGTTTCTCAGCGACAGCCCAGAAACCTGACTGATCTAGAGAAGATCTGTGTGGAGGAGTGGGCCAAACTCCCTCCTGCAGTGTGTGCAAACCTGGTGAAAAACTACAGGAAACGTTTGACCTCTGTAATTGCAAACAAAGGCTACTGTACCAAATATTAACATTGATTTTCTCAGGTGTTCAAATACTTATTTGCAGCTGTATCATACAAATATAGTTAAAAAATCATACATTGTGATTTCTGGATTTTTGTTTTTAGATTATGTCTCTCACAGTGGACATGCACCTACGATGACAATTTCAGACCCCTCCATGATTTCCAAGTGGGAGAACCTGCAAAATAGCAGGGTGTTCAAATACTTATTTTCCTCACTGTATTTGCTTGATAAATGACTTGGACGTCCTCCAGGGATTATTTTTGCACTTCCATAATGTTTAGGGAACTTGAATGTCATGGTGACGAAAAGAGGCCGTTATGCAAGTCTTCCTGCCACAGCAGATTCACACACTCCTCTCTCCACAGATATACAAAATACTATAATACTGTGCTAAATATTATAGGAACCTGTAAAGCAGGTTCTACTCTCTGCAGGCAGAGCTAAGTTACTCATTTTAATGTAGGTTTCTGTAGTATAAGTGGGCAGCTTATTTGTGAAGATGAACAAACACTTGATGGATAGATCTTAATCAGATACCAATGGATGGGGTTAAAAGCGCCAAAAAACGCAACGCTACTTTTGCATGTGTGCGTATGTGTGTGAGAGATGGGAACAATCTTTAAAATTAGTCCAGTATTTTCAGCCGTGAAACGGCCTGCAATGTAAGGGCAAATGTTTATCGTCAATTCTTTCCATAATGTTTGACACTTTGAATATTAATCTGAGCCTGTCAGTGACAAAAACAAGCACTTTTGTGGCCATACATTGAAGGTAATAACTTACATTGTAGCTTGTTTTGCTGCTGCCGACTGCAGCTATCTCGCTTAACCTTTGTGTTGTCTTCGTTTCAACCTTGAAAAAAAGGTCTATTTGTGACTCCTTTTTTCACAATTTGTTTTTGCTTTTTCCAACGTTTAAATTTATCTTCTACACATTTTCAGCGCTTATTTCTATGTCCAATATTTTCTGATATAAAACTAAAATTTAAAATGGGCCAATGTGACCCGAAGTCAACGCAAGGGTTAATACTGGACCAGTCACTCAAGACACAAAAACATGGGAAAATAGGGTCCAGGCTGAAAAAAAACCCAGTTACCCATTAACAAGATGCTCTTGCTCAGGGGCCCCCATGACTCCTTGGGCCCCTGTACTGGAGGCCTAGTGAGTAATCCATCCATAGCTGCAAAAAAAAACTCAATGTTCTCATTTAAACCCAGGTGTAGTTCACACTGCAGTAACCAGAGGGCACTGCAGTCCCTCAAATCCCCCACTCCCTCTCCCAAAATGATGGGACATCTGTAACTTCAATCACATTATAACCTTTATGTTTTATCATCAGGTGTATAAGCATTCTTGTACAGAACACATCTGGTCATCTTTAACAGCATCAAGCTGTTAACAGTTAAATTGTATTTTACAAAAGACACAATGTTTATGAGGCCGTCCTCAAGTGCAAAACAACTCTGTTTCTGACAAGATTTCTTTTTTTTGCATTCAGAATCATAACACTACATAAAGTTTACTCCTTGTGTAACATTGCTGCTTAGACTATAGCAACAACATTGTATATAGACTTGCACTTACACAATTTGAAGCTGTCCCTACTTGTTTCAGTTGTGGAGCTCAGCTTGATTACATAACCACAAATGACTATTAATGTTGTTTCTACAGCAGCTGCAGCCCTTGAACACAGGCGACAGAGCAAATAACATTAACCCAGTATTTAAATAAAAAAAATAACATTAAATTAAATAACAGCTCCTTGACTTTTAAAATAGTCTCTCAAAGAACTAACCAGGCCATTTAGTGTGACATAGTCAAGTGTCTTTAATGCTACATTACTTTGAAGGCTGGGAGGCGAGGATAAAGCTAGTTATCCATTAGCAGTTCAGAGCGGCTTATGCATAGAACACAAGCTCGGGGATCTGTCCTCCCTGTACTCCAGTCCCGTTGGTGCTGTCGGAGGAGCACTGGAATTGAAATGTCACCTTCCCACACTGCACCTCCGTCATGCCCTCCTGGCCAAAATAGCTCAGTTCGTTCCCGTCCAGCACGGCACTCACTGTGTAGAACGCGTCCTGCTCCACCTGAACAGGATGCTCGAACCGCACCGGAAACGTACTGCTCGACCCATCTGACACAAACTTTGTCAGGTTCTGCGCCAGGATCAGCCCTTGTCTCTTCAGTTCGATTTTGACGCTGTACTCGGCTTTGCTGCCGCTCGACCCATACAGCCCCAGACCGGCGATAAAGATCCTCTTGTCCACCGCGAACTGAATGCTGTCGCACCGGCCGCGGTAGCGCCACTGGTTGCTCCGGTAGGCTGAGGACTGAAAGCGATGGCACCTCTGAGGCACCAAACCCTGCCGCGCAGTCAGAGGGAATTCCAGATCAGGCTTTTTAGCCGCAGTGTACCACAGGAACACATTGTGAGTCTCCTCCAGTGTCAGGATATCACATTGCGCTGCCCCATCAGCAAACTCCTCCAGGCTCATGGATGGGATGCGCACTAAGAACAGCGCCTTGCCAAGCACATTTCTTTTGTTGCGGGTGGTGGGCCCCAGACCCTGTCTCTTGCACTCCGCTGTGGCCCAGTTCATAACAGCATCAAACACCACCACCTCCTTGGTGTTGAGCGTCTCCCTTCGCAGGATGATCTCCAGAGTCTGCAGGTCGATCTCACAGAAGCCCTCGGAGCACAGCGCCAGCTCGGCCTGAGCGTCTATTACCTCCCAGCAGCGCTGCGTTAGCTCGGGCTCCTCGAACAGGCGGCTCTGGGAGAGCAGCACACAGGCGTTCTTGGCCTCCAGGCTCGTTTCCAGGAAAATGACGCAGGCCTTGGCCAGTGCAGGAACGATGTACTTCTTGGCAGCATACAGGGTGGCCAGCACCGTGTCTGCCTCCAGGTCGATCTCATCGCTGTACATGTACCTGGGAGAAAGAAAATAACCTTTTAATCACTGTACGTGAGCAGAAGTTTAACTTGGCTGGCATTGCTAGATACAACTGTTTTAATAATAAGACATGACTTTGGATCCTTGAAAAACTCTAGGAAGTGCTAATTTCCTCTTGTTTCTAGTATAATTTTTACAAAAGCAAACAATTATTCTTTTTGTGTCCCAAAGAGGATTGTATGATTACTTAAAACATCCTACTCTTTTCAGAAAAAGCCTAACATGAAACAGTTTATGGTGCTGGCTTAACCAATGCTACCGAATGAGCAACAAAGGCAGGATATTTATAACTACTATTCTGTGTATATTTCCCTCAAAGAAAATTGTCAGGCTGTGCATGAGGGAAAAGAGCACTGAGAAAAGCAGCAATTACAGAGCACTGTGTTGCTGTCCCTGCTCTCATGCACTCCCAGCATTTTGGCATTGGCCTCTGCTTAGCTTTGGATGAGTAATAATATGTTTTGAAGTGACACTGACTGTGCTTGTCATCTCTCCTTCTGGTTGGCTGTGTGAGGGATAGTGAGTGGCTTACTTCAGCAGAATTAGAAAAGCAGCAGGTTCCACATCTGGAATATGGATTTCGGACTCCTCCTCCGCCAGATCGCCATAAAACATGGCACAGAAGACGGAGCTTCCCACAGCCAGCACATACTGGGGGGCAGACAGATGCGTCAGACACACATGCAACCACAATCACTCTCAAGTTAAATAAAAGGAGCAGGAGTAGCTCTTTTTCAGTAACACTGATGCAGAGATGTACACAACTTCTCGGATCGCCCAACGGATACATTTAACAAACATTGGACATCACTCCATTTAGATCTGACTTTAGGCTTTCTATTTTCTCATAAATCAAAAAACTGTTTTTCCCAACATGTAAAATGTCTTTACCTTGTGTGCTGGAACCTTCTGTGATTCCCCCAAGGGGCCAACAATGAAGTGGACATCAGCCATCAGCTCATTGTTAAACATCAAGGCATTCCTAAAAGCAGAGCAGGTTTCATGAATAAGCCACAATCAAGGATTGTATAATATAAAGTCCTCCCACATTGGTTTTGCCTAGAGACACTGGTTATTTTCATAGTTTTGGGGAGGATATAGAGCAACAGAAGTAGGCCTGGGACTAGAGATTACTTAATTGTCAGTTAATCTATTGTTTTCAGAGCCTATTGTGACATTTTGAATTTTGTTTGCTCCAATCAACTGTCCAAAACCCAAAGATACTCAATTTGCCATTATAAACCAAAATATGCCAGTGAATTGTAGCTATGTTTTGCTTAAAAACGTCCTTAAATGAGTAATCTATTAACCAAATTGTATGCAACTCGTTATTACAGCTCAGTACATAGAACCTGAATAAATGCTCGTATGCACATTGAAACATTAAGGGTAATGTAACTAAGTAATGCTGCAGGAATAGTTTAAATATAAAACACCACTATGCAATTGGGGCTGATGAGAGTACAGCGACCTTACTGCACTTTTATTACTATCATAATTACGCCGTGTGTTAGAGTGACCTGTCGTTACTTCATAATGATCTAAATGCACTTTATAGTGATCCATATTTCCTGACATCGCTGCAGGGACTTTTTAGATATTGCGTGCATACGTATGACATTTACTTAAGTTTTAAGTAATCTGGTCCAGTGTATTCAGGAGTTACCTCTCTCTCAGTGTGGGGTGGCTGCACTGCCAGCTCGGCGGGTCGACGTTGTTGTTGTTGATGTTCTGCTGGGTGGTCTGTGTGGTCGCCGCGCTGCTGGCCTGGCTCACATGTACTTCCTTGGTCTTCTCCGTGTCCGCTACCGTCGTGCCGTTGGACAGGTTTGGGTTGTTGGTGTTAGCGGCGGGGTACAACTCCGCAGCCATCTTCTCCTCCTCCTCCTTCTGCTGCTGCTTCTTCTTCTTGCTCGTCAGGGACAGAGTCAGGATATCATAACATACCGGCAGC
Organism: Zingel zingel; assembly: GCA_023566125.1. NCBI lineage: Eukaryota > Metazoa > Chordata > Actinopteri > Perciformes > Percidae > Zingel > Zingel zingel. Next base: position 3,351,355 of record CM042333.1, read on the forward strand.
CTGCCCGGGAGCTTGCCGACCTTCTTAGACTTTTTCAGGGTTTCTGGAAGTAGGAGTAGATAAGTCAAACACCTCATGATCCGGCCATGATGGAGCAACCTGCAGTCTGCCGTTGGCATCGGCACAAGCAAAGAATCTTCTTCGTGTTAGTATCCGGTGAACTGAATCACTATTGGGGTGCTTGCTCGGCGTATAATTCAACGTTTTCTGGGTGAAATTCTGCTCCTACAACGCCGCTTTAAAACGGCATCGACAGCGAAGTTTACACGACAACATCTAAATAGGAGTCAGTTTCCTCCTCCGCTTCCAACTTCGACCACAAGCACTTTTTCTCCGTTTCCTGGCGGTCACTTCATCCTCTCTGGACGGAGAAATGTCCACGAAGCGTCGCTTGTTTTCCCTTTTTTCAGCGAGTGGGTAATCCGGATATTCGCAGCTATTAAGTCCTTCCTATTTTTCCCACCCCGCCTCTGCGTTAATCCTCACCGATATTTCTCCCTCTTTCTCCGAACCGACTGTCGACCTACACGAAGCCAGCTACGATGTTCCGTTGCTGCCGTCCGCATCCGAGATAAATAGTCATTTGTCGAGAGTTTTTAAGGTCTGCTCCATTTTTCTGCTTTTTCTCCCCGTCGTGATCTCCTCGGACGCCCAGGGCTCGCTGAGGACCAATCAGATTCCCGCATGCTGGTGACGTTAGGAGAGCCGAAGCGCCTCCCCTGGCAGCTCCGCAGACTACGTCACCGGCTCAACCGCTCCGCCTCTGTCCCGCTGATTAAACCCGGTGGAAAGATATAAATAAAAATAAAAAAAAGGTCTGTGAAATATGACCCTCCACTACAGCACACTAATGAGGAGAAACAACCCCAAAACGTAAAGCAAAAAAAACATGGTAAAACTAGTAGTAGGCTACTACAGTGTAGAAATATCAGTGATTGAGGAGGAATTCAAGCTCTACTACAAGTGAAAATGGTACTTAAAGTATTAAAAGTACTCAATGCAGAAAAATGTCCCCTGTGACTGTTATGCTATTATATCATTATTACTCTGCGTTGATGTAAAAGTGGGAATTTACTGTTTGTTGAGATGGAGCTCATTTGGAACAATTTTGTATAAAACTGCAACTACTTATTATTTCCATTATTGTTTCAGCGGCAAATGTATAAACTTTGGGCAATGGAATTTTAAAACCAAACCTCATATTTTATTTTATAAGTTTTGTGTGCAGAAATATTATTTTGTAGAGTAACTAAAGCTGTCTGACAAATGTAGTGAAGTAAAAAGTACAATATTTACCTCTAACATATAGTGGAGGAGAAGTAAAAGTAGGCTCTCAATTTATTGACAGAAACAGACAAACAATGCAGTTTAAACGAAACAATATAAACGTATAGCAATTTTGTACAGGCAAGTAGGTTTTGAAAATCCTCACTTAACTCTATGGACCCACAGGTGTCGTGTAGGAAAGGGTGCAAGTTAATCAATCTCATGTGTGCGTTCAAAATAACATAACATGGCATTAAACATAGCGGTGACAAGTTTGTGACACATTTTTACAAGATGTCAAAAGATAACACAACTTTGTTTAACTGGCAAAATCCAAACTATATTCATGAGTACTTTTCTTCGATGATTAGTTAGGTCAGTTAGTGTACTGCAGCAGTAGGAACTGAAGTTACAGATGGTTGTGGCTTCTTGAGTAGCTCAGCTAGCATTTGGTTTAGATGTTCATATAAACACTGACCTCCTTCCTTCATAGTAATATCGTTAGGTAATTACATCGCAAAATATGTTTTATTTATAATGGCCATACATCAGTGGTGGAAGAAGTATTCAGGTCCTTTTTATTTAGGTAAAAGTACTAATACTGTAAAAATACTCTGTTACAAGTAAAAGTTCTGCATTGAAAATGTTACTTAAGTAAAAGTATGTAAGTATAATTAGGAAAATGTACTTAAAGTATTAAAAGTAAAAGTACTCAATGGAGAAATCTTCACATTGTAGAAAGTGTAAAGGATCCAAACAGTTGTGTGTTTAATGGTCTAATCATCTCAGCTGGACTCGTAGGCCGTTATATTGTTGGCTAGTTTCATTTATAATAAAACATCAGATTTTATAAACTAAATGTGTTTTGTGTGCAAAAATCTTAATGTGTAAAGTAACTAGTAACTAAAGCTGTCAGATGAATGTAGTGGAGTCAAAAGTACAATATTTCTCTCTGAGATGTAGCGGAGTAGAAGTAGAAAGTGGCATGAAAAGAAAAGACTCAAGTAAAGTACCAGTACCTCTAACTTGTACTATAGTACTTGAGTAAATGTACTTCGTTACATTCCACCACTGCCATACCTTTGCCATACATGTTTACAACATCTTGACAATGCTGTTTACACTGTAGTTTACAGTTCAGTGGGACATTAAACTATAACCTCTAAAATCACCAGATAGTTGAATCATCACCTCACTAAAACAATAAAAAAGGATAGGAAAAAACAATATTGCTGCAATACACCCATGTATAGTGAGTGGTAAGTATAAATAAGAATGACCCTTTACCCTTCTGGGAATGCTACAAGGCAAACTAACACATTTTATGAACTCCAAAATCAATACTTTTCTTCACTCTTTTTCCTTTATTACCTCTATGTGAAACCCTAGGCAAGGCAAGTTTATTTATGTAGCAGACAAAACTCTGATTCCAAATGCTTTACATTAGCATAAAAAAGCATAAACATTCAAAACAAATACAATGGAAAATAACACAATTTCTAAAAGACGGAATACATAAAAATTAGTAAAAACAATAGATTTAGCGCAGAAGTATAAAAATGTAACATCTTTAAATGACCTTGTGAAAGGCACTGGCAAACAAAAGTGTTAAGCCTAGATGTAAAAGACTAATTGTACCCAGAAGTCTTTGATGGTTTTATCTTTGTTATTTATGTGGATAACTAACCAGTGAAATATTTCAAATGGCGTTGGTGGAGTTTGAAATCGTTCAATGTGTCTGTGTGGTTGTACCCATGCCTTGGCCAGGACACTCTTGAAAAAGAGATTTTTACCAAACTCTCCATCAAAGAAAAAGAAACTCGTAGACCAATTTCTTCACCTACAGTACCAAAAAAAATATACCAGAATGCATTGCAGCTCCAAGTCCGTTTTGGAGTTTTTGAGAGACGGGCGTAGCTTCCCCACGGCTGAATGATAACCCTTTAATGCTATACATACATCCCTGCTCCCACATTTGATTTGAAAGGAGCAAGTTCACGGCCCTTCTCTGGGGGTGGCCAAAGTAATTTTGGGGAATGCGGGGAACAGAAGTAGAAGTAGGCGAGGCAGGTTGAGGGGAAAGTGGCTACAGAAAGAGTACACTACAGCCCTCCATCACAGAATGACTCCTGGGCTGTTTGAGCATCACAGATTGATTTATGAAAGAGGATTGACAGTGAAAGAGGATTGAAGGTGGATTTTTCTTTTCCTTAAACAGCCTCTTTTTTTCTATGGGGATCTTGGCTGGCCTCGCATTTACAGACTCTTCAGTAAAACTTGGAGCAGTGATGGCGAGCTCTGCAGACATATCATTACATGGTGCATGGGGGGGGAGAGATCAGTCTGGATCTTATTACCAGCTGGCTCTACCAGCTTTCCACTGGACTGCTCTTTAAACGCAGCCACTGACTTCAAAGATATTTGACTCTGTTGTCATAGCCGTGGCACGCAACTCTACTTTTGTCTCCTGGCTACAGTGGGAAGACGACTCCTTCTAATTTGAGTATTAAATAAGGTTTCTTAGCATGATAAAATATTTTTTTAGAATACATCAAAACGTCAAACTGGCCAGCTGCTGGGCAGTTTCATGGCAAAAGCAGGTGGTTCTGATAGCTTTCTTCTCTTCAGCTGTAGTATTTTCCATAAAGTTTACGATATGATACACTGTGCAAGTTTCTCAGAGACATTCGAGAAGCAAGAGGCTTGTGATTGGAAGGTTGCCCGTTCAAATCCTTTCGCCAGCTGTGAAAATCTGGACAGAGACACTGAATGAGAAACAGGCTGCTTCGAGGGGCACTTGAGCTAAATGCAAATCCTCAAGTTCTCCAGTGGAGCTAATTAGCAGCCAGCAGTAGGATCCTGGTTTTACTGGGAAGCTTACAGGTGCCAGTAAGTTTTAATCTGTATAAATCAGAAGCAGACAAACAGCATTTTCTTTGGTCTGAACCAGAGTTGAAAAAGATTACTCGGTTGCAAATCTGCTTTTGGTTTGTTTACTGCTCAGACACTAACCAGGGCTCGTAAACAAAAGTCACATGAACACACAAGTAGCCTGTTTATTGGACAGAGTTTTGGTTAAAGAGCCATCCTGAGAGAGATTGGGCAGCAGAGTCTGATTTCAGTTCCTGAAACTTGAGCATGCCATGATTTATCCTCTCCAGCTAATCACAGATGAAACAAAAGCTGAATGTGATCATTTAGACCCAGAAACCGTGTTGTGTGCTGCAGTTGCTTCAGTTGTCATCACTCATTCATTCTCACTCCCTGTGTAATGTACTCAATAGTTTCCCCTATAGTGAGCAGTAAAATGACTATGAATCATTAACTTTTTGTGTCATCATACTTTAATTGTTGCAGAGTGTTGTGGTATTGTCTGCAGAAAGTAGTGTACATGCCATGCACACTACTTTTTTTTAAAATTTTTTTACATTTTATGGGGGCGCTATATAGTGAATACATTTATACAGGGTCATTTTAATGCACTATATAGTAAATATGGTGTGATTTTGGACACAACCATCATCATCATCATCATCAAGTCATCTATCTATATTAAAATGGCTTTATAAAAAAAAGTTAGTTAATCTGAACATATGCTTACATTTTTTTCAACCTTTCAATCTTTGACATTGGTCCAGTACTAAGTGAGATCGCTGCAGTCGGCAGCGGCGAAACAAGCTACAATGTAAGTTAACAGGGCAATTGTCCAGCTTGTATTTACCTTCACAAAAGTGCTCGTCTGCCACTGACTGGCTCAGATTAATATTCTAAGTGTCTGACTACATTATGGAAAGGATTTCTAAGGAGGTCGACCTTTAAAACCTCTTTGAGACCCTGTTTAACCAGAAACAGCTCTGAAGTCGCTAGCGCTAATCCCACCAGACTCCATTTAAAATAGCAATACTTTTAGCGTGAATAGAGCCAACATATTTTCGAGTGTAAATCAGTAAACTGTGTTTATTTCAACCAAAACTAGAGTTGTAATGGTTGGAAAAGTGGATAGACGACCCAAAACGGCTTTTCATAGTTTTATTTTGTTTCTGTCGACTTTGAATGAAGTGTATTTTACGATGCTAACATTTTTTATTTAAATGGAGTCTGGTGGGTTTGGCGAACGCAATTTTGCGGATGTTTTTATGTTTAAAAAAAGGATCTTACTCTTTAACAGAAAGATCGTCCTTCTTAGAAATCCTTTCCATAATGTTGTCAGACACTTAGAATATTAATCAGTATGTCAGTGGCAAAACGAGCACTTCTGTGAAGATAAATAAAAGCTGGACAATTGCCCTATTAACTTCCTGTACATTGTAGCTTGTTTCGCCGCTGCTGACTGCAGCGATCTCGCTTAATACTGGACAAATGTCAAAGACTGTTGTTCCCATCAGTCACTCAGACACAAAAACAAAGGAAAAAAAGGGTCCAGGTTGAAAAAAAAAAACCAACCGTTGTTATCCTTTAACAAGATTACACGCACTTGGCAAGTCTTTTTTTCTCATCGACAAAACTTTAATAAAAAACATTCCTGTCTCCACCAGACCCGTGCCTGTACATTCCCCGCTTCGCCCAGCTACTAGAATTTGGGGAGAAGAACCACGACGTGGCCATGACGGCCATGAGGCTGGTGCAGAGGATGAAGAGGGACTGGATGCACACAGGACGAAGGCCGTCGGGACTCTGTGGAGCAGGTAACCATGACACGAGGTGGTCAAAGATAGATGGAGGGTTTGCTGGCAGCAGCCTGGAGGCTCCGATCAGCGAGTCTGTCATTAGAGGATTCTTGGTTTCAGTCCTCTAAGAAAAATCTGAGGAGAGAAAGTGATTAACGCTCTGTGCTCTGTTGGCATCGAACATCAAGCTGCCCTTAGGATACTTCCCATTCTGACCATACAATACAACAACTTCACACTTCTCTAACAGGGATGAACATAAGTGGATTTCATAACTCTGACTAGTTTTACTTTGCAACCGGGGATTATATCAATGTGAGGGAGGGAGTCAGTGAAAAGAGTTACAAACCAGAATGAGTGAGAGCTCAGGGGGGAGATCAACAACAAGAAGTTGTTTTTGTGCCCTTGAAACTGCATGAAGCGCAACATAAATTTATGGAAAATGTTTAACATCCCAACAAGCAAGCTTGTTAGCTTAGCTTGCAAGTGCAGGATTAGCTATTTACATTCACTTCACCTCTAAACGGTAGTTTTACTGGTTTCCAGCAAGTTGTTCTATGTGTAGATAATTATAATATCCGTATAGAAGATATCAGAGTAGCACTGAGTTTCTGCCCCTTGCTGCGCGGGCATAAGGCCCATGAGACATCGGGCCTTTTAGTGGTTTGTTGCCAACCAGCCAGCACCTGCCTACACTTACCACAGCTGGTCTAGTGTTGATTTTCCATCCTGGCCGTCATCGTAAGTTTATGTAAAACAGCTGACCTCAAAGCTTCTCCTCCCCATACTGTGTCTCTGCTGGTGTCGACCTGAATCCACTCGGCTTTGATGCATTACCAGTTAAGACGTCCCGAAATCGAATCACGGGCTTACTTCCTGTTTACGTGCAGGGTTTCAATTTTCGTCTTTCTCTGTTCCTCTGCTGCATTTCCTGAATAATTAATTTCTTATAAATCATTGAGATGGGTACAGTCGGATGAAGAAGGAAAAGGTTCTTCCCAAATATGATGCAAATATAGCTGTTGATGAACCATAAAAAGTAATCGTTAACGCTGCATTAAGAAAGGAAAAGCAGCTTTGAAGTTACGTGGATTCAAGGTAATGGCAGTAAAATGTTTGAGAGAGTCGTCAGCGGAGCTAAAAAGCCATCACTATGGCTGTTAGAAGTGTGCATGTAGAAGTAGAAGCATGTATCTATCTTTTAACAGGCTCTTCAGCGAGGCAACTCTAATGTTATATAACTGTTCCCCTTCAAGGCTTGCACTGCAATTCATTGCATAACTTTAGTGTTACTCTTTTTGAAAACTGGGGGTGGACTGTTGGCTCTGCAGGCTGAGGTGCTCCTGTCCCGTCGGCTCTGTCCTGCAGTCTTCAAGGTGTTCACACAGAGGTGCCTACAAACCAAACATAATATTTAGTATACAGTTTTCTGGAAAAGGCAAAGCAGCTAAGCCTTTTAGCAACATTTCCTTTCAATGTCTGAAAAGCTTTGGCGATATTGACACGTTTTATTGCGTTTATTTTTAGATTCTCTTTGAGAAGTCTGTCTTCCTTTTTTTTTGGGGGTTGCTTTGCAATGTCGGCAGTTGTTGCCAATGCTGAAATAGCAAAGTTTTCTGCAGAATTTTCCGCCAGTGAATTAGGCTTTCACCATCTGAAGGGACGTGAATGCACATTTTCATTAGAACAGCCAATAGGAACACTCTTACTCTGTAATGACCTGTGATTGGCCAAAGTCTCCCGTTACATGCTAGATCATCTAAAGTCTGAAAACGGAGTCAAGAGGAAGTCTAGTTTTCTCTTAGACCACTTCAATTACAATACACAGAAATATCTCTGTTCTGTTTTTTGTGGTGTGAACCATTTATGTAGTTTTGGGATGGCATAGGTTGAGTTGTACATAATGTGTAGGGACAGACATTTAACCTGATTGTTAAATCTCATCACATTGTGTTTTTTTTCTTTGTGTTTTCAGCTCTTCTCGTTGCCGCTCGTATGCACGACTTTCGCCGCACTATCAAAGAAATTGTCAGTGTTGTAAAAGTGTGTGAAACCACGCTAAGAAAAAGGTGGGTGGTACAAGCTTTTGATGTTTTTGACATTTTTCACTTGAAAGCTAACTTGTTGGATATTGGATGACGTTTGATAGTTCTAATTCAGCAAGAACATTGTGACAGTTAAAGTATTGAAGGAGGCTTTCATACTCTGGCGTTGTCTTGTTTTTTAATGGCACATAAGCGAGCAGGAGATTCATTATTTATATTATGTTATTTTTTTTGGACTGCCAGTGTTCTAAATTATCAGCGCCAGCGCCAATTCTGTGTTTCATCCTAATTTGTTTGTGCTTTTTATTTGATGATTTTGCCTGTCGTCACCCTGCAACTTCTCCTGCATTAGACTGATAGAGTTTGAGGACACACCCACCAGTCAGCTGACCATCGAAGAGTTCCTGAAGATCGATCTGGACCAAGAATGTGACCCGCCCTGCTTTACAGCCGGACTGAGGAAGAAAAAAGTCCATCAGGTATGGACTTTTAACACACATAATATCAGGAAAAACAAGCTAGCATGTGTCAATCAATGTGGCATATCATTTAAAAAAAAAAAATACATGCTCACAGCCATGTTTTTATCAATCTGTTTCCCCCTCGGGTAATATTAAAATTTCATCTTATATTTTCTTGATGATTACATGCAGCCTGCAGGCTTTCTCCAATAATTAATGAAGGGTATTAACCTCTAAAGTAAAACTGTCAAGGATCCGTCGTATAACTATATTCTGTCTAACTCTGTAATCGTTTCAGCCTGTAGTCACTGTTTGGAAAGAAATAAGCTTTTATTCTTTTATTTAACTTCTCTCCTTTGTCTCCCTCCCTCTAGCTAGAGATCGAGCTCAAGAAGAAGATGGATGACGTCGAAGGTATGAAAGCGATATCCTTATCCTTCGTCTGTTTGCCAACATGTCAAAGGCATCTTGACTTACAGAGTACTTGCTTTTCTTCTTATTTTACAAAAATGAATCCGCTTAGCTGTTCAGGGTAGTTGGACTCCCATTCATTACTCTGACAAAGGCAGAGTTTGGTAACATTTTCCTATTGTGTTGGTTGTTTCTGTTAGTTGGCTGACCTTGACTAAATGCACTACAGTGTTGGCTGTCGTCAAAGCGAGAAAAGAAACCAAAACGCTGCAGCACATTTTTTTTACATGATTGAGTTTCAGCACGACATGTAATTAACTGTACTTGCATGTTATATTGTAATTATGGGAGATATTGTTTAAAGTGTTAGCACACAAGAGAAGTGTCCTTTCTTTTTAGGGACATGAGAAAAGTTTCCACATCTCACTTTCTACTTTTGATTGTTGCATGTAACGTTGTTGATCCAGGAATCATTCCGTTTTTCATTGTTGTCTTCAACAGATGAAATTCAAGGCTTCCGGGATGAAATAGACTCAGAGCTTCAGAACATTCGACCCAAACTAAGAGGAGTCTACGCTGCCTACACTAAAGAAGGTACTTAGCAGAAAGGAGTTTGTTAAAGCAAGATGCAAGAAAAGGAAGTGCGTCTCTCAGCTTATCTGTCAAACTATTTAGTTTTGCGGAGTGTATAAATGGCTACACATTTGTAGTCTTTTTGAAAACTATAATTGAGGAACATGAGATTTGATGTGTCAGTAAAAGCACTAAAATGAATATAGCAGCATAAAACGACCAGCTGTTGACTCGAGTTGAGTGGGTCGCCAAACATCACCCGGGTAACACACACTGCCATGTTAATATGTGACGGTGCTTTTATTTATTACTCTGTCACACACGCACACATTCGTACCCCCCTCTTTCCACACAGTGGGGGGGGGGGGGGGCGGCGGCGGTGGCAATGTTGCTCTTCCAGCTGGATCATTCATCATTTCTGTTCTTAGAGATTTTTAAACCGTAATTTGGTTAAAAAAAAACCCATATTTCTAAAATATAAACATTATGAAAACGGGTCATATTTGTCCCAAGGACAAAAGGAGGGTTAAAGGGATACATTCAACACCACATTCATTTTCTAACCTGTATCGCTATCCGTGTCCCTCTCCCAGGCGGCGGTAAGGACAACGGCGACACCCTCTCCACGTCGTCTAAGACAGACCCAGACTGTGAGGAACCAGAGGAGGAAGACGTGCTTCAGGCCGTGGCCAAGCACTTTGGCAAAGACCTGGGCGAGCTGACGCTGGAGGCCCTGCTGAAACTGGAGCGGAAGAGACCAGAGGATGAAGAGGAGAACCAGGAGGAGGATGTCCCGAAGCGGAAAGCCCCGTCGCTGGCGTCCATCCTGGGTCCGATGCCCACAGCAGCCACTCTCGGCCTCCCCGAGTCCATCGACCACTGCGTTGGAGATGGGAAGGAGAACGGTGAGTGCAGCCTGGCTTTTTTTAAATCTGGTTTTTCAGACTAGAGGCCTCATTTTTAGGCAGAACAATCCCATTTGGTATCACTTTACCTGAAATCAGATTAACTAGATTGGAAGTTTGTCACAGAGTCCAGATTTCTGGGGCAAAAAATAGCTCTCTAGCTTCTCTTCCGGCACTGTTTTTAGATTTGTTTCTTAAACGTCATCTATTTGCGCTTTGATATACTTTTCTTCTTTTGCATTTTGGATGTCATCAGTGTAATCCAGCAGAGGGAGAGGAATGGTGGGTGTATTTAATGCATCACATACAGTAGTATGTAAAGTAATCTGGTGCTTTTAAAACATTTCAGGCATTATGTTGTTTGATTTAGCAAACGTCTATCTAAAAGCTTTATGGTCTGATGGTCTGATTGGAAATGCTGAGGTGATACCGTTCATCCTTTGCTGTGTCTGGTACTTACTGTATCCCCATAATAACCCATAATAAAGTTCAAGAATGCTCTCTCAGGTTTAATTGTCGTAATTAACTCTGCTCCAGGATGAAATTGGCTGAGCTGTGTTTGAAATTTGTCATCCCTTATTATGTATAACCCTGTTTAGTACGCCGCAGACAGATAGGGAATGTGTGGGAGACGTTCAGGAGGCGAGGTAGCAGAGTTTCTCAACTCTTGAGGTGGATTTGTGCCAAAATACTGCAAGTTGTTGTTTTGTTTATTTGCAGCACATTCAGCTACGTCTCTCTGGAGAGGTTGTCTGTCACTTGTTTGTGCCGAAGCGAACAATGGCATTTAAACTCGGGTGACGCAAATTACTGCACCAAGACAGGAAAAATAACTCTAAACAGCATGATTGGTTAGGTGAACATTACCTGTAAAATTATAAAGAAAATTTAAAAAGACTTGGAAGTTGAAGTCTACTTCATTTAAGCGTTACTTCACATGGACTTAAGCCTTTGGCCTTAAAATTACTTTCTATCCTTTCCATCCTTAATGAAAAGATCCGGTCATAAAAATGATGTGCAGTGAATAAACTATATTTTCCTAACAACAGATATACTTTCAATCTTGTCTGACTGCAGCCAATCGCGTTGCACGAGCAGGAGGTAAAGGTACATTTGGCATTATATCTGATCTCTGATCAGCAGATATATAATGACTTGTTTAAAGTTTAGGACTTGGACTTTACTTGTGATGCCACATCAGCGTGACTGCTCGTATTCAGCCTTTTCTTCATGTCTCCTTAATTAGTCCGCCGCTCAGTACTTTCTGACTTCCCCACCCTGTCTGTGACTCTCAGCTCCAAGCTTTCACAAAGATATAGTTTCTTCTTTAAAAAAAAAAAAAGGTTGAGTAATTTTCTAAAACTGCCAATCACTGGTTTTTATCAAGCAGAATCCACAGTTGGTACTGTATTGTAGTGAGTGTGGCAGCAGGACGGTGTATGTGGGATTGAGTCAGAATAAGTGTGTGTGTGTGTGTGTGTGTGTGTGTGTGTGTGTGTGTGTGTGTGTGTGTGTGTGTGTGTGTGTGTGTGTGTGTGTGTGTGTGTGTGTGTGTGTGTGTGTGTGTGTGTGTGTGTGTGTGTGTGTGTGTGTGTGTGTGTGTGTGTGTGTGTGTGTGTGTGTGTGTTTTAATGGTGATGAAGGAACATGTCAGCCAGTGCAGCAGTGTGGCTCACTGATGCGTTTCTAACAACAGTAGAGCTCTGTAACACAGAGGAAGAAGATATATCAGGCTGTGATACACACACACAATACTTTTTAGTAGATACATTAATTATTGTTTTGGTGTTGTCTGTGGATTTGTAGATCTAAAAGAATATTTCAACACATTTATCCTTGCAACGTTAGTTCACATGTTGTGCAGCCAGGTATCGTGAATAAAGAGCCAAACACAAGAACAGACTGAACTTTTCCGTTGCGGTAAACAAACCGTAGGCGTGATCACCCCCTCTGTCAATATGACTTATTAACAGTTGCAAAAATAAGGCAGCTACAGGGATCCATCATGCGTTGCCTATAATTACCAAATTACACGAGTGGGATGTTCTGCCCGGCCTCTATCTGGGTGTGCAGAGGCGGTGATGGATGTGAGGTAATGGTGCCATGCAGCTACATCTGCCCCGATGAGCAAACCTGTGTTTTTATGGCTCTGAGCGGGGGGGTCGGGAGAGGCCAGGGGTGGGAGGTGAAGTGTGTTTTAATGGATGGATGTTGTGAGGGAAGGGGCGATGAGGTGGTCTAATGTTTGGAGAACATCCTGTAACTTAAAGGTCACAGGTTCGAGGCCTCTTTGTGTCCATAAATATTGACCTGGGCCTCATGTCAGATCTGATACTGTACATACTATATGCAACCCCATCAACACAGATCCCTACCATTAACCTGTTTATATTTGTATGAACACTTTCAACCTGATTTTGGCATTTTTGATATTGTGTATCTTTTGGATTTACACTCTTTATATTTGCACTCTTCCCACTTTTTTAAAAATATTTTTATTCACCACAATGATCCCACAGAGAAGTTAAGAGCTTTTTCATGAACACTCTAAAATATTACAAATAATAAGGAATGGAAACTGAGGACTGAGGTGGGGAGAGGGAGAGGAGGTCGATGACAAAAACAAAAGTGCGTGGTCTCTAATTTAAACCTCATTTTACATTGACTGTCTCTTAACAGAGAACATCAGTGCTCATCATGAGATATATTGCCTTAACAAAACAACAAGTTGTTAATCTATGATCATTTGTAAGAGACAATGACATTGGGAAACACTTCCTGAGCTTAAGAAGGTTCGTAAAATGGATTTTATGACAATCCCATATGATTAACGATAATGATGCTTTTGGGAAACTGGTCCCAGTCCTGTCCAAGTGTCCTTTAGAAAGACGCTGATCCCTTTCAGTTCCTTTATGACACTCCTGTTACATGGGGAAAGGCCTATGTAAAAACCTGCTTCCCTAAAACATTATTAGCTCAGATCAAGCCACCCATTAACCTGATAAAAGTGTCCCCCAGTTATGCCACTGACCTCATTTCATCCGGGGAATACACAATTGGGACAAGGTGAAGAGTGAGAGGAGCCACAATTACCAAACTGCAATGAATCACCGCTATCTGAATCATAGGCTCTTATGTTGATTGTAAATGTGTCTCATTTAAAAAAAAAAAAAAAAAAAAAGGTTGTTGTTGTGGAGTGATGTTAGTTTGAATCATCCTATTCAAGTCGACCTATCATGATGGTCATCGCATGTGGCCGTGAATGACAAAATGGGCTTTAAAAGATGAAGCATGGCTGTGATTAAAGGGTTTAATTGTTGGCCAGTGGGACTCGAGGCTGATCGCACCGTTGTGTGTGTGTGTGTGTGTGTGTGTGTGTGTGCGTCTGCGTCTCTCTCTGTGTCTCTGTAGCTCTCTGTGTGTCTGTGTCTTTTCTTCATTCTGCTTCTGCTGTGTGTGTGTGTGTTCTGTTTTGGTTGGTGTAACAGAATTATGCTGCAGTGTTGCGAGACCATCCTTGACCAATCAAATGCAAAACCGAGTGACACTCGTGGGGATTTACTTTTCTGTTTTTCTCACCATTGGCAGAAGTTTCTAAAGACAATCTGACATCATCTAATTTTCTCAGAACCAGTGCAGTGCATGAACACTTGATCATCTGGCTGTGTTGCTTCATTTGACCCTTGTCAGTTGATGCCTGTAGCACACGCCGTACTCTCTTCATACTGACTAAAGCAGTAGTCAGAACACAATAGCCAGCATGGGCCGATCAGGAAAGTAAAATCGATTTAATCAGTTGGTCAATAAAATGTCAGACAATTGTGATGAATGTCCATCCCACTTCCTCAAAGTCCAAGGTGATGTCTTTATATGTCTTTTTTTTTTTTTTGTCCCAAACTCAACAATATTCAGTTTAATATGATATAAAACAGAGAAAAGCAAGAAAACCTATTCTTTTTAAAGATATTTTTTTGTGGCTTTTCCACCTTTAATTTTGACAGGACAGCTAGGTGAGAAAGGGGAGAGAGAGGAGGAAGACATGCAGGAAATCATCACAGGTCGGATTCAAACCCTGGACCTCTGCGTCGAGGCATAAACCTCTCAGTATATGTGCACCTGCTCTACCAACTGCGCCAACCCGAACCCCAAATAGTTGGCGATTTATTTTTCTGGTGAAGGACTAATCGTTCAGTCGACTAATCGTTGCAGCTGTTCTATTCGTACAAACCTGGAATTTGGCTGAATATATAACACTGTGGAGGAAATACAGATTCATATTGAGGGAAGGAACACGCCAATGCCAGTGATGAGCTAGGAATAAGGTTCACGCTGTTCCACAGATCCAACCTGACACGGACATGATTCCTTTCAACATATCACCAAGCTGGAGCAATATAACCTGGATCTCTGCCCCACCCATGGGCCCACATTCTCAAACACAGGCAGCTCATTGTAGACAAAGCAGCAGCAGCAAGACAAAATCATGATTACATCACCCTAATCTTACCTCACCTAGTCGTACGTTACATCTGATTTTGGCTCATAGCTGTGGGTTACCTGTAATGGTTTGTTTGTTGACATTTACAATCTTACAAAATCTTGTGGCAGCAGATTTCTGCTTCAGTAAACCAACTGTTTTGTTTTCTCATATTTTGCTGTTGTGATATTTTCAGTTGCCTCTTCTACCTCCACACATCTGCTTTCCAACGTGGATTCAAACATTTTAAAGTCGCTCAACATTAAAAAACAAACAACGTGATAAATTACACCTGCTTCATGTCTACTGTGTTGCTGGTGCATTTCAAATTGCTGCCTGGAAACAACGTGTTGTGTCTTTGGTCTGTGTTATTGGTCTAATTTTTGATGCTAGTGACATGCAGCGAAAAGACAAAAACGAGTCCTTTTAAATTGCTCATATTTTGCTCATATTCAGGTTGTAGGTATTCGGTAATTGTATTTAGCGGTTATATCAGAATAGGTTTATATGGTTTAATTTAAAAAAAAAAATATATATATATATATATATATATATATATATATATATATATATTTTTTTTTTTTTTTTTTGTTGTACTACACATTGCTGCAGCTCCTCTTTTCTCCCTGTGTGTTGAGCTCTCTGTTTTAGCTACAGAGTGAGGCATCTCACTTATGTTCCATCTTTGTTGGGAGTCGCACATGCTCAGTAGCTAGGTAAGGACTACTAGCCAGTCAGAAGCAGAGTATGAGGGCGTGTCCTGACAGTACCTAGGTAAGGACTACTAGCCAGTCAGAAGCAGAGTATGAGGGCGTGCCCTGACAGTACCTAGGTAAGGACTACTAGCCAGTCAGAAGCAGAGTATGAGGGCGTGCCCTGACAGTACCTAGGTAAGGACTACTAGCCAGTCAGAAGCAGAGTATGAGGGCGTGCCATGCTAGCAGCTAGGCGAGCATTATAACGTGTGTTACAAAGTGACGCATGTTTGTCTCTGAAGTAAAGGCTGGACTACAATAGAGCTGTTTGGAGCAGTTTGTGAACAGTGTTTTCTGTTGGAGATGGTACGTCCCTTTGGGGTGGACTTTGGGCTTTTTCTCTTTGTAAACTTATAACGTGCACAAAAAGATATATAACACAATAAAGGAAAGGGAAAAAGCAAAAAAGCATAATATGAGCACTTTAACAACGTCATGAGTCCCTTCTTCAGTTTAATTCCTGTGACCGTTGGGTTGAAATAGACAATTTATTTCCAAGTCTTCCAATGTTTGGTACTCTGTTTTATTTGTGTGTCATCATTGTGTTCGGAAACGGACATATGTGTCAGATTACACTTGATGGTAGTGTGTGTGACCACTGTGAGGGTTAGTGTGTTAGTTTATGTATCTCCATGTCCACTGTTTTTGTTTGGAGGCTGGTTACACAGAGCTGGATGCAGATGGCGGTTCTGTGGATTCAGGCTGGTCCTGGTCTGGTTCAGTTCTTAAGGCTAATTGTGGTGGGTATGGGAAGGGCAGGCGGGGTGGGTGGTATCATGCCCCCCCCCCCCCAAGCTCAATCTTTGAAGTATTAAGTGGACAGAGTACCTTGTCATTAGGGCCGAGCCTTTCGTGTGTGTGTGTGTGTGTGTGTGTGTGTGTGTGTGTGTGTGTGTGTGTGTGTGTGTGTGTGTGTGTGTGTGTGTGTGTGTGTGTGTGTGTGTGTGTGTGTGTGTGTGTGTGTGTGTGTGTGTGTGTGTGTGTGTGTGTGCAGTATTTGTGGACATTGTTAGTAGAGGGCAGGGCACTGGAGGAAGAGAAAGAGGGTGTAATTTTGGATTCTCTCAGGAAAAGCACAAGAAAGGAAACATAGTTTGGAATATGGTGAACTCAGACAGCTACACAAGCTGTTATTATTGTGTATTTACTAGCAAGGATACATAAGCTTCAGTATTTTCGTGTAGTTTTTATCGATTATCACCCCCAAAAATACCCCGGTTTGAAAAAACCATTGACAAACCATGACAAAGCGGAAACGGGAAGCATGGATGAGTTTGAGGACAACCGGATGCCAAGACTCTCAGTGACTGCAAGTCTCCCTTGTAAACTTACTGGGTTGAGGTGAGTTCTTTAATGGCGAATGAAAGGCTTGATCCGACGAAGTAGGTCATTGAATCAAATCGAAACATTGACGTCAATGCTGCTGCCAGTTCTGCCGTTGTTTACCTTTTTCTTCTTCTAGTCCGTAGAAATAGCAAAGTCGGTAGCCTTTCATCACTTGCGACACCTCTGTTCATGAGAAGACTGCAACTAGTGTCGCGAGTATAAATAGTTACAGCACTCCCTTGACGTCACATTGTCGTGCGACAGGTCGGGAACAGCGGGTATACCGCTCGCTTCAATGGTCTAGTGGTCATAGCTTAACCTAGTGTACCTGTATACACAGACAGTTCCAGTGGATAACCGCCTAGTTTTTAAATGACAACTCCCACTCTCTGCACAGTGAATTTCAGGATGGAGTTTATAGTCTTTTATAGTTTACAGCTTTGTTCCAGCAGCCTTCACTCAGATGAACAACATGTAGTAACATTGAACAGATGCACAGATCCGTTTTTTTTTTTTTTTGGCGGGTGTAATTCAGGGGAAGGAAAATGTTTCTACATGAAACTGCTCACAGCCAGGTCTGTGGAATATCTTGAGTAACCAGGTCAAGATTTCTGGAAAGAAACATTGCTGTTGAGTGTCTCAAGTGTATTTTTTTTTGTTTTTTTTTTTGGTGCAAGCAGAGTGCCATCTAGTTCCGTTATATTGGAGAGAAGGCAGACATCTCTATGGCCGATATATATCCAACACTGGGCAACTCATACAAAACTATCTAGACTGATAAATAGCACTACAGATAAGGGGACAAATATGTATTTTTGATTTTTGGAGTGAACTGTCCCTTTTTTAAGGATTTCTTAAGAATATGAACTGTGCATCCACTTTGGAAATGCTGTTGTCAATGAAACAGCTGTTCATCCCTAGTTAAACTCTTTTCTATCGGTCACCCTGTTGTACCCCGCTCCCTCATCGAAGGCCTGTCGGAGTAATGGCATTTTCATTAACTCGTGTCATCGGAGGAGAAACTGAAAGCAGTCTGTCGACAGAAGGAGTGTGATTCCAGCACCTTCCGGATGACTTTGTCACATTGGTCTATAGCTTTAGTCTTCTGGGAGCACTGCCCCGCACCATTAGAGGCAGCATTGATTGAGGCACACAGTTTTTCAGCGGAGCACTTAGTTCAATCAATGACGTTTGCCCTGACCTTAACTACCCCAGTGAGCACAGCTCCCCAGCTCTTGTCAAACCACTCTGCCATTTTTATTGCCTGAAAACGTCTGGGAAAAGGGCCGATTGAAGTCTTTGAAACTCTAGATTTCAGCCGGGCCTTTTTGCTCTTTGAAGAATCCATTTCATTTTTAGGATCTTACTTGGTTTCACACCCCGTTTTTGTAACCATTTTACAGGTGTAAGGCTGCGTTTAGGGAAGCATTCAGTGCTCCCCAGACACAGACCTGTTGTCCTAAAACATTTTCTACCATTCATTCACCTCACTAACGGCAATTACTGCAGTGAGTTGTAGCTCTCAGCCGTTTGGGGTGTGGTAGAAGCTCCTAACAGATCTGCACTCTGACAGCAGCTCTGCTGAGTCAATTATCTGTCTTTATTATACTCTCTTTTAATTGAGCAGCATCTGTCTCATCTCTCTCTCTCTCTCTGTCCACAGAGGAGTCATTCAGGGATGAAAGAAAATTCAAAGTCTCATCCTGTGCTTTAGTATCAGCACACTTTACCTCCTTAGCAGTCAGATGTGTAGAAAAAAATATCTACAAGCTCCTTTGTGTTGTCTTTTGGAAAGCTAATGAAGAGAGAGGCAGCCGTCCAAACCAGCAGGTCACTGGTTTGATCCCAGCAGCCACCAGCGTCTCCAACTCTGGGATTGTTCAGACAATTCCACATTTAAGTGCAACAATCTGCTTTATTCTGTCTGTTAAATTATGTTAAGATTAATTTCGAGACATTTCCTCAGACAAAGGAAACCGCACTGGAGAAAAGTTGAACTACAGTATCTCACCACATTTTACGATTTAAATTTTTCTTGCTCTGATGGAGCCTAAGTGTTGAAGGCTTGACGGCTGAGTCTGTGACCAAATGACTTGTGAAGGACAGCTGTGGATGTGTAACTGTAAAGAAATGAAGCAGGGAGTTGTTGAAAAAGCTTAACATAGTTAAACACGTCATTTAAACACGTTTGTATAATTGTCCTCCTTCAGTTTAAGGGACATTAAATAATCTGTATATTACTAGGGCTGGGCGATATGGAGAAAATTAAATATCACAATATTTTTGAAGAAATTACAAAATATTTACAGATATTTGTGATGAATAATCATCATTAATGTGAATATAATGACTAAGTGGCTAAAGGCAAATAAAAGTATACAGTCTAAAGTCAGAAACTTGGATCACTTTACAGTAATGCAGCTTGTATATCCAGGAAAAGACAATTTACGCCATATTCAATATCCAAACTCTAAGACAATATCTAGTCTCTTACCACGGTATTGATATAATATCAATATGTTGCCCAGCTCTATATAACACCACACAGAAGTAATGCCTTTTTGTCAGGGTAGGCAGTAGGACGATCAATAAACTGCAATAACTTTCTCAGGTCTTGACTTGTACCTGGCCAAGAAAAAGAAAGTCGAGCACAAAACCCCCCGAAAAACAACCACATGCAGTTTTCACAGCATCATTTTTATACGGATTAAACAAGCAAAATATGACATGTTAATTCACTGAGCTTTAGAGGTGATGGTATGAGGATTTTGTTACTTTTGGAGAGAGCCAGGCTTGCTGTCCCCCCCCCGTTTACAGTCTTTATGCTAAGCTAACTGGCTGCTGCCTGTTGCTTCATGTTTAATGTACTGAACATACATCAGAGTGATATCACTCTTCTCATCAAAATCTCAGCAAGGAAACAAATGAGAGTAATTTCCAAAGTGTATAATTATCCTTCAGCATGAGGGTCGAGGTTGGAGTTAGCCCTGTAGTTGTTGGTACTGTTAATACATCATGTCAGTGGTGGTCCTCACAAGTCTAGTACAAGTGTGTGTGGTACACAATGTGTGTGTGGTGGGGGAGGGGTGTTGAAAGACATGAATCCCTGCACCTGTCAGATAAATATTTGATTGAGTGGTATTTTTCAATCCACAGCAGTTTGAAACCTGTGGCCATCTTCTTTAAAATTCAAGTGTGTTGCCCCTTTAATTGTTAATGACTTATTACTCATTGATGCAGCCAATCCATTCACAAATGTATTCATTTCCTCTCTTCTGCTGGGACAGCTGGGCAGGCCTGAGTGTGTGTGAGGGAAGGGGGAGTGTTTACAGTGCCTAGGGTGGTACAGTAGAGCTTGATGGACATATGGCCGGATGGAAACAACCTCTGGGAGGAGGAGAGCGACTGGATGGGATGGCAGACCGACAGGCGGTGAAAGCGCAGGGAGACAGGCGTCACTGATACACGTCAGAAACACCAGAAGAAGAACAAAAGTCTAATGTTTATTGCAAGCTCAGGCCGCTCTCTGTGGACGGCCAATCATACGCTTTCTGTGAGTCAGTACAAGCTATGCTACCTCAGCGTGTGTGTGTGTGTGTGTGTGTGTGTGTGTGTGTGTGTGTGTGTGTGTGTGTGTGTGTGTGTGTGTGTGTGTGTGTGTGTGTGTGTGTGTGTGTGTGTGTGTGTGTGTGTGTGTGTGTGTGTGTGTGTGTGTGTGTGTGTGTGTGTGTGTGTGTGTGTGTGTGTGTGTGTGTGTGTGTGTGTGTGTGTGTGTGTGTGTGTGTGTGCAGCAGTTAGCAGTCAGTCTCTCTGGAGAGATGGTCACAGCAGCCGGCTGTGATTGGAGATGATGTGCGTCTTCTGGCCCGAGGACGGAAAAACGAAGCCGTCTGCCGCCGCCAGCCTGACGGGAGATGACAGCTACCGTTTAGTTGGCAGGAAACCGCTCGCCCCTGGCTGTTACGTCACAGCAGATTTTACAGCTTTACCTCCTCCTTCCCTCCTTATGCAGCAGGACTGGGGTTTTTATCAAGGCTCACACACAGTCAAGATTTAGGTTTAGAATAATCTTACAGATTTGCAATGTGTAGTGTATAGTTACTGAACAAAGAGCCAGTGCTGCTGTTTTACTGGTGAAATCCAACAACTAAAATGAGCCATGTTTATGTCTGACTGATATTCCTATACCACTGAAAAATTGGGAGTGGACTTTGACACCACAGACGTTTGAGGTTTTGTGATCTTTCCCCTACCAAGCTTCACCACTGGTTTCCTTTAACCATTAACACGAGCTTTGTTCATGTCACTGCAAACCAAATCTACTTCCGGGTACAAATAAAGTAACCTGAACCTAACTACGCGTCAGATCCTGTGGTTATGGAGATGCAGCGTGGAGACGGCAAGAGCTGCGATTGGTCAGCCTGGACTGCTTGTGTTCTCTTACAAGTTTCTGCTGCCGGTGGAGATTGTTGGTAGTGAAGAAAACATGAAGTGAGTTGGAGAAAGACTCTATCATCTTCCTTCTGCTCACCGCAATCACCGCTCTCCATCACAGTGAATAAAAGAAGGTAAACAGGGTGAAATAGAAGTTACCTGGCCCGCCTTCACTCTGCGTCACAAATTAGATGAAATAATGTAAACACCTTACTGTGCAGAATATGATTAAAACTGGCTGATCATGTAAGATGCATCGGTCTACTGTACTACGAGTGCTATCAAAATGTAAACCATGTCGTAGGACTGCCATTGACCCCTTGTGTCGAGCATAACAAAGAAGTTCTTGTTGCAAGTTGTTGCTCTATCGCAATGCATCCTATTGAGCTAGCATCTTTGCATCCAGTACAGAAATAATGTTTAAACTAAGGACAGACATTCAGCTGCTCTAATCCAGAAATCCACTTTCTGTCAACAGTTCAACCAACTAATATGAGCGCAAGAGTCAAAGCCAGAGTGTCATGATGATACATTTCAGGTATTTAATGTCTCCATGATGCATGGAGAAGTTTTAGTTTAAAAAAAACGTACCCGAGAGGATCATTTTCTTTAGTATGAAGGTACAGTACACTGCTGGAAGGATCCTCACAAGAGAACTAGTAGAGACTCTAAGTCTGAGCACTGCATCTCCCTATCCGGGTTTGAAATAAATATTTGTTTTGAAAGGATCCCATTTCTGCACACTTGGGTCAATTCAAATTGCATGCAAGTCTTCAGTCAAAGTGGACTCTCGCTCAGAGCTGAAAGAAGAGTGGAGTAGCAGGTAGCGTCTCTGATTTCCAGCTACATCAGCGTTAATGTTGTCGAGACAAGCCGTTTCAGTCCTCTGTGGAGGCAGCAACAGGAAGACTTAAGCTCAGAGAAGCAGATTCAAGCTAAACGCTCACAGGTTTGGTTCCCCACACTGCCATCCTGTGCAGCTACTTGTGAGGAGCCCTTGAGCAAGGCAGTGACTCAATATGGCCAAATGGATTTCATGCAGAAGGTCCTTTATCCTGAAATTGACATTCTTTAAAGTGTTAATCTGATTCATTGTCACCATTGGAAACGGCCTTCTTCTGGAGCTTTTGTTTGTATCACACAGTCTTCATCAGCGGATGAAGTAGAGATTGTCCAGCTGTCATTTAACATTTTAAAGTTAGTCTTGAAGATCTCTGTTTAGTTCTCATTGGCAACACCTATGGCGATAAGTGGTAATCGCAGGTTTGATGGATTTTACTTCCCAGAGATCCAAACAATGTCGTCTGTGTGACGTCAGTCAGTTGCCATCTCTCTTTCTTCGTTTGGCCATAGTAACCTTTTACTCGCAACGCTAGCAGAGAATGGAAAAACAAGCACGCCGCTTCACACACCAGACACGGAACCCCAAGATGCTCCCCGGATACTGTATGTATAACTGTTCACTGCTCCTAATACTTAGGATGGGTTAAAAATGCAGTAATTACATGCAATTAAATTAGCGACCACTCAAAGCACTTTACAACAGAAGCCAGCATTGACCCATTCACACACACACATCCATACACTGATGGCAGAGGCTACCATGCGAGATGCCACCTGCTCATCAGGAGCGATACATATTTACACGCCTTGCCCAAGAACACTTTGACATGTGGACTGCACGGGCTGTCGATCGAACCACCCACCTTCTGAGTAGTGGGCAACCGACCCTATCTTATCTCCTTAACGGCCACCACAGTCTGTTGCGTTAGCTCCGCCTACCCTCTCCGGCAGAGCATCTACTGCTAGCCATAGGCTCACTCACCTTTTTGTGTTATCTCCCTCGGCGATAGATAGTGACATTTATTCCATTGAAGATCTTCAAAATTGGAAAATTATTTTAGGGACTTCTTGTCCATGTTGGCTTAAAAATTGGGATTAAAAGTTCATCCTTGAGCTTGTAGAGATCTGAGAAAGATTGTGTGATGTGATTGAAAGCTCCAGACCTTCTAATATATCTTGTGCTGAGATTGTTTTGCCAGCTGTTGAGTTTGAAACATTTCAAAGATTTAAAAAATCAACAGTAAATGTCAGCTTTTGTTATCACTTAGAAAAGAGCCATTTTGCACCCACATTCCACCTTCGTCCAGACAGAAATCCATTAGAGAAGAGACGTACATGCAGATTTCTACACCCACAGTTGCTTAGAATATACCATAATGCATTGCAACTGTAAGACATTTTGTGCTTTGAGTCAGTGCTTGTGACTCCTGCATATTTTGACTGAAAAGCAAAAATAGAAAATCAACATCGGAAGCAGAAACACATGTAGAAAGTTAAAGCAAAGTACACTGCCACTTCTCATCCCCAAATCTTTGCTGGAGCTCTTTGAACATCACAGATTGATGATGTAGAACAGCAGACGGAGATCCCCGGGCGGATTTACTTCCATAGACAGTTTGTAAATATTTTCATGCAGATGAGCATGTGGTTTTGGTGCCTATCAGAAACACAGTGCTGATTCATCGGCGTGGCAAAGGCAACATTTGGCTAAACATTCCTGTGGCAGTCTGACATTTCAAATGTTTGATTCTCATGCACAACAATGCACACATTAAACCACTCTCGTTTTGATGACCGCATTCTCCAAATTCTTCCTCTGTCCTACTTATCCATCAAAGCATCAATCAGTTCATCTCTTAATATTCTTACATTGTCGATTCACTCAGTGCTGATGAATAATTCATCCCACTTTCTTGATGTAAAAATTACGCACTGTTCTGGAAAAATAGGCTGAATATCGAAGCAGGACAAATTGACAAGACATCTCTTTGATCAAAGCTTGGTGTACACTGTTGAAAAGATCCGTCACTTTCAATAGAAACATTCGCCTGAGAGGACGCAGTCACAGATGGCAAAGAGAGGTAGCTGAAAAACATTATGGCTGCTCATAACAATGGAAACAAAACTGTTGTAATGTCATCTTATCCGGTCTTAAAGGAGAACTCCGGGCAATTTTTACGTTAATCCCGATCGCTATAAGTATGTGAGTACTGTCGATAGGGGAAAAAAAACGAGCCGAATCGGTGCTAGCATCATGGAGCTACTGCAGCTAAGGCCGAGAGCTCCCACTTAACTAAAGCGGCAGTTTTGGGGGCATATCATAAAGAGTGCCTTTGTCCCTCTTAACAGACACAAAATGCAACTAAAATGTCTGTGTAACATGAACAGGGCCCTTACATGAAAACAAGATGCGTTTTCAACGCAGACATTGTTTAAATTCACCTACCCTGTTAGCTGCTAGCTGCCGTCTGATGAGTGAGTGTGTTCAGCCAGGCTTCGGTAATAATCATCAAGCAGCAGTTCTGTGTGTATTTGTAGCATATATATATCCATTTTGTGTGCAATCCATCTGGCGTTGGTGAATAGTAGTCTCTGCAGTGGCGAACTGTGTGTTAGTTGCCTTAGCCAGGCTAGCAGGTTCGACCGGCATATCCTTCTACCTCCTCCCCGCCTGCCGCGGCCGACAACAATCCACGGGCGCCCGCTGGTCTGGTGGATGTCCTCCAGAGGACAGTTCATGCTTTCGCGGCGAAATTTTTGCGGCAAAAAAAGTTTATTTCCCCCTCAAAAATAGGTAATTGAGCACTGTAGTGGTTATGATCATATCAGTGACTATGTAACTACATGGAAACGGGCCAAATGATGCATGTTTCTTGTAAAGTAACAGCGTTACAAAAAGCTGGCTGTAGTCTTGCGCTGAAGTCCCGCGGGAATTCAGTTGTAGCAGGAAAAGGTAAACAGCAGATCGTAGCGTAGAAGAGTGGAGGTGTTCACAAGGGAAGAAGCTTGGAGTAACGTAACTATGGAGCTAGAGCCAGCCTTCAGTAACGTTATTACTTATCTACTTTAAGTCCAGTTTGTTTGCTACTGTTTAGAGCAGTTTGTATTTTACTTGTAAGTATGTGTGCAGGACAACAGTACAGTTTAATTTAAACACAAATAAATCTTGACTTGTTTGTTGGAATGCTCCAAACGAGTTTTATCGCCTACTAACCAAAAGGTTTAAGGTGTTCAGACTAAACAGAAAGCTAATTTCCGCTTTTGTTATTCACTGAACTGTGCAATCGTTAGCCAGGAGATGGGTAGGAACATACAGACCTAATGTCTGTGATAACAGCTCAGACTCAGTCTCTGACTGATCCCAAACATTTTCCGCTAGACTTCTCTCCATATTGTTGTATCCATACACATTTTAGTCAAAAAACTCTTTGTTGGATAAGTGAGGAAAATCTTGTTGTTCAACTTGTGCAGATGACCAAACCTTTTAGGGAGAGATTTGGGTCTCCTCTCCTACCATCAGTCAACGCTGGTTTCTTTTAAATCATGAAGGCAGTCTTTCCCTGACCTCAACCAAATAGTTTGAGTTTCCTTAAAAGCTTAACAAAGCCTTAACTAAAAAGGTATCAGATCAGAAAATAGCCAGGGTTGTTTTGGAAGTCACTGACAAAATCTCATGTAGGTATGAGGATCTTTTTTTAGTTTTTGCATTAATACAATGAGAAAACCTGTTCAAAGTAAAGAAAAGGCCTAAATATTTGCTAAAAATGTACACTTGGCTAAGGTGGAAGAGTTACTTCTTGTTTTAATACCTCTTCTCCTCCAGAAAGACCATAAAGTAAAGAATAAAAAGAGCAGGTGAGCCCAGGAGCCCCTGTGGTCGAGGACACATACCAGGTAACTACAACGTACCCTGACATTTGTTCCATGTGTGCACAGTGGAGACAAATTCATTCATTAAAATATCATAAATGCCATCTTCGGTATAATACTGCAATAAAAATGTCACGACGGACCACAGTCACCGATTCTCGTTTAATAATCTAATATTGTCACATCCTCTTGAATACATTCACATAACCCGAGCTAATGAAAAAGTTATGCCCAGTTTGCATTTTAATTGACCACTTTTTTATATTTTTCCTTAAAACTGCTCATTTGGGTGGAAACACAGCTGTTAACACAGCTCAGAGGGTTAGTACCTCGGCTCAGAGGTTATGTTTACTCTCCTGTTTGTTTATTAGAATATCTCAAAATCTAGTGATTATTTTCTTTATGGAAAGTTGGTGGAAAGTTACAGATGTTGAGCATGTACAGATAGGTAACAATATGCAAAATGTGAGATTTCTTAAATTACATTAGTTTTGTGTTTATGTTGGCACCCCTGTGGACAAAAGCGGGAGTGTTTCCATGAGCACCACTACCTCAGGTTGCAAAGATCTGCAGCTGCCAGACTCTCTTTAGAAAACCTCATTTTACTGCAACAGGACCCCCCCAGTCCTGGTTCTGCATTGGCTCCCTTTCCTCCAGCGGGCCCAGCAGTACGGCCTGGGCCTCCAGAGCATGGTGTTGCTGTTGGCGCCCAGATAGCGGGTCCTGCAGCCGCAGACGGAAGCTGCTGTCCTGCCGCAGCTTCTTTTTGTCTGCCGGTTTTGATCAAACAAACAGGAGTAATAGTGCATTTAAATCAGGAGAGACTTCATTGGAGATATGAAAAGATTTATTTGTAAGCTACATAAGCAAAATATAAAATGCACAAAGTCTTTGGAGATTAGACTCTATCGCATCAAATATGTTTTAAAGGGGTAGAAAAACCCAGACATATCCCCCGATGGAGTCTAGACACTGGTGGTGGTGATGGAGCACAAAAGACCAAATCGAAAGTGCCAAAGGGGCGGCTGGATGAAGATCCAGGGTATCATGGGTGAGAAGTCCGGTAGTTGAAGGGGAGGAGACGGGTCACACTCTATTCCTGAAATGACAACTGATAACCACAGAGGAGAGAACAGATTTAAAGCAGGGATGTCAAGCTGTGATTGGCTTGTGAAATACATGGCTGAATCTGATTGGTTTAACTGAAAAGTGAATGCCTAGAAACAGCTGATCAATTAGGAGAGGTGTGAACACGTTATTGAAGTCTCCCTGAAAGAACTTGCGCTGAGCTTCATTTGTTGGGGACTATTTTCAGCGGCAGATTAATCCACATTTGGTGATCTAGTATTTGTTGCAGCAGGATGGTGTATGTGGGATTATGTCAAAATAAACTGTGTGTGTGTGTGTGTGTTTATGGTAATGAAGGAACATGTCAGCCAGTTTAACAGTGTGGCTTGTTGAAGTGTTTTTATGGCACAAAGGAAGAAGATATATCAGGCTGTGATACACACACACAATAATTGTTAGTACATCAGTTTAGTTTTGGTCTTGGAATTTGTTGACAATAAGAAGACTACTGTTAAAAAAACAAACAAAGTAACCCAATGCATTCATGAGCATAGCTGTATGTATCATAGATCAAAACTAGTGGGATCCAGTGTGCCTCCAGGTCTCTTATCGTCCACCAGCTCCTATGTGCATGTAAGTATCTCCGCGCTCCCCATCCTGCTTTGAGGGGAGGGTGAGGAGGAAGAGGAGGAGCAGGTGGTTGAGTGGGCGTACGCTCAGTCTTTGCTTCTCCAAGGTCTGGGAGGTCAGGTTTTAATGGGCTGGCCCGGCCCGCCCGTGTCAGCAACAATCTAGTACTCCATTTATTGCCTCGGCTGGCTGGTTTTTTCTCTGGGGCAGAGCTGGCATAGAGCCTTATTACCTCATACTACTGCAGGGAAGGACTTCTACACCAGGAGCTTTTTTTTGTTGTGTTGACGATCTGATCCAGAGATGTCTTAGCATAAGTGCAACAGTAGAATAGGAGGTAGAGGGAACACTGATGTATCCTTACTGCAGATAAAAAAAAAGATTGATAGATTTTGTAGAATAAAGGGTTGAGCAAACAGGAGTTGTTTTGCTACGTGCAGGACAATATCTTTGTTTCTAATGGACTCAAATTTGCATATGCAATTACAAATGTTTTGGCCTATGATATGGCATTTTTTTTCTCATTACCAACAATGTGACATCTTCCTCTGTTGGGTTTGTAGCATCATTATCAAAGTTTACCTTGCCTACACCTTGCTTCCTAGCTAGCCAGTAAACGCAGCTATGTTCCATGCACAAATGTAACGTTCTTTTACCTGATGTGTGTTATCCAGCATCTTTTTTTTTTTTTTTTTTTTATCAGCCGGGAAGAGAGAGAATGAGCAAGACTTGTTGTGTAGCTTCAGCGAGAGAAAGTTATAGCATCACTTACGCAACTTTTGGGTGTGTAGTCCTTCACATTACATATTTTCAATCTTCGACTTTCTGGACTTGCAAAATTTTCTCTTAAATCAACAAAATCACATGTGGCACAATTCAATCAAGATCAAAAAATGATTTGTCTTACCTTTCACTATTATTCATATTTTTCTGACTCATTTTTCTGACATGGATCACCATGGGGCCGGTGATCCACCGGAAGGGGAAGGACTTTTCCTCTCTCTAGCTTTGAACATTTAATGATTTGTGGTAATTTCCATTTGATATCAGAAATTGAATACTTAAGTTTATTTCCACATCCTTGTCACAGTAATGTATCCAGGTTTGGCACTATCCGATGTGTACCTCTTAATCCACAAATTGTTGTTTTGTGTGCATGTAGTGTTAGTCAGCTTTAGAAGTTTTTAGCTTTTTTCTCTGTTTCCAGTCTTTGTGCTAAGCCAAGCACCACCCGTTCCAGCTCCGTACTTAACGCATACACATGAGTGATATCAATGTTATCATCTAACAATTGGAAAGAAAGCAAATAAGCATGTTTCCCAAAATGTCGAACCATACCTTTTTAACAACATTGTTATGAGCTCTGATAACTTGAGACCAGCAGTTTTTGTTCTTAGGGCCTGAGCGCCGACAGCGGCGAAGGCCCTATTGGAACTGAAGGAATTATTTTCTGCAAATGAATTGGCTTTTTGAGGGGCTTAACATATTCAAAAACTCACCAAAATTGGCGGACGCATCAAGCCTGGTGAACATTTACGTATTTTAAGGGTTTCCAGAATAGGCGCACAAAAATGGCTCGCTAGCACCCCCTACAAAGTAAAATACAATTGAACGCAGACTCACGAAAGTTGGTACACATATGTAACATTTCAAGATGTACAAAAAACATAGCTAATGAACTGTATGACGCAGAGTCTTGTGTGAGGTGTCGTTGAACTCTGCAGGGAGTTCCCTTTTCATTGGTGACGATTTGCAGTGTCTGAGTGCCACGCAAATGCACGGTCGCAAGGAGCGGCGTCCGCCAGTAACCCCGACACGCGCAGAGGCGCGAGGGCCCGTCCATCGCTGCTTGCAGCTTTAATTCTTTTTACTTTTTGTAGGCCAACAGATTCATCAAAAATGAGCAATAATGAAACTTACATTTGCAGCTGTATTTCATGTCATTTTTCAGAGCTTTTTTCAGTGTTTTTCACATGTATCAGATTTAAAACATGGTGTACTCCTTTGAAGAAACGCATCCATTGAGGAGCCAGCATTTTGCAAAGGTAATATTTCATTCATTTTATCCTTCTGCAGCGATTGTATTGCAGCAGGTGATTTCACTTTACCTTCAACAGTCACCATTCCATCTAAAAGGCAGAATCCTGACAAATTGAAATGTCTACCTTCATGTGTACCTCTCCTCCCTGCAGCCATGTGGCCGAGCTTGCTGCAGGTGGGGTGGGAGGTGGGAGAGGATCAGGATTGTTGCTGACATCAAGAGCTGTGAGTCTGGATAATGTGGGCTCCTTTTTGAAGTGTGGATGACGGCTGATCCTGCAGCACTGGGGCTACACAGGCCCATTCATCCTCCAGATCACACACACACGCTCTCCCACACACACTTTGTTTTTTTGGAGGGAGAGAGAGGGAGAGGAGAGTAGAGGAGAGGACAGGAGATGTGGAGGAGTCAGACTGAGCCTTCCTTTTAATTTAGCCAGCATGGCTTTTTTCATTTATATTCCTCCTCTCGTCTTTCCTTTCTGTCTTCTCCTCAGATCCCAAATGAAACACTGTTCAGGATTATAAGGAGATCAGTGAGCCTCCCTTTTCGCCCTCTTCCATCTTTTTTGTCTCAACCTTTCTCCTCCTTTCTGTATTAACTTCTTTCTCTCAATGTCTTTTCTAATGTCCTCTGTCTTTTCTCTTTGTCTCTTTTGTCTCTCCTCTCTCTCAGCTGCTCTCTGCTCATTCCTCCATGTCTTCCCTCCTGCTGCTCTCCTCCATCAGTCTCTCTCGGTCTCATACCTACCTCATTCTTTCTCTATATATCTTTCCTGCTCAGCCTCTCTTTGTCTTTCTCTTTGCCTACTTCTGTCATTCTTTCACCCCTACTCTGCTGTTGCTGTTTTCTCTGGATCTCTTTGGCATTTTCTTCTGCAGTCTTACAATTTTCCGTTCTGTCTCTTAAAAGGACAAAGCTGGCAATATTGTATTTTTCTTATTGTCCCATGAAAAGACCAAAACCTGTCGTCTTGTTAGCCTAACGATGTGATTTCGACATCACTTTTTCATATCCAAATACATCGTAAGTGTTTAACTTTGTTGAGGAAAGTTAAAGTTAGACACTACGGGTTTTCATGCACTGGTCAATGTTGAGATTTTTGGCTATTTTGCTTCAATAACATGTCTTTTTTCAGAATAGTGGAAATAAAACATCTAAAATAGACATTTAGGTATTTACTTTGGCTTTTTGCATCTGTAGATTTCTTCTAAATTCACCAAAAGTTAGCATAAGATAATGCCTCATTTGTATGTTTAAATTAGTTTCGTAAAACTTGTGATACAGAACATTTTTGTCTTAATGTAAGTAATCAACTGGGTAAGTTTCATCTATTGTTTTACCCTATTCATATATATCATATTCCTGTAGTGTCTTGCAAAATGTATGAATTTTACATTCTTTTAAAGGCTCTTTTCTCAACAAAATTAAACTACAGTGACCAGCTGTTTTAAGAATGTTACAGGGTCTAAAAAATTCAATTATGCATTTGTAAAACGTTCTTAAAGATTTACGTCTTGAGCGACCAATGGGCTTGAAGCTGATATTTTGACACCCAAGAAACATAAAGAACACCACTAGCATTATCTTTAAATATCTCTGTATCTCTTATTCTCTCTCTCCCTCCCCCCTCTAGCTCTTTAAGATCTCTTGTTCTCTCCCTCCCACGCTGCCTTTAAAAGGCCGTCTCCTACACCTGTTAGCGTTCGTTCCCGCAGGGCACATTCCCTCTGTTTCTTTGTGTTTTCTTCTTTGGTATTAGAGAACCTCTGCAGTGAAGCATCTTATTTTCCTGACCACATCAGACAGGCCTGCCGCCGCCTGGGACACATTGATGTGTGGGAGACGGGGGGAGGGGGGGTAAATGCGGGGTCGGGTTACCTGTCTGCGAGGACCAAGAGAGAACAGGGCGATAGAGTTAACACCTTGAGGGCATGCCGTTGTTGGGGATTTCCTCCTCTGTGTCCCCCCTTTTGGGACAATGTCTCTAACTCCAAATAAAAGACCTATATATCCCTGTGCATCTATCTGTAAATTGCAGGAACGTCTGTCTGTGTGTTAAGCGCATATCTCTCAAATCGTTAGTCCGATGGATTTCAAACTTGACAAGTGTCTTGCTACGGGCATGAGTAAGTGCAGTTTGACGTTGTTTGGATTAGAAATGCAAAAGATATTGTTAAATATATAGGTAAAAGAAGCACACATTGGCTTTTTCCGCTCTAGCCGCTGGCCACTCCCCCTCTCGCCCTGAGGACCAGACACAGAGAGCAGCGGAGCTTTGGCAGCTAAAATGTGACATACACCTCAGACCCACAAAAATGTGCAAAGTTGCACTACTTTGGACTGTCTTTGACTTTGAATAAACAAACGACATTTCCCGAATTTAAGGACGTTTCAGAATCCCACACATGCAAAACACAGCCAGCTACAGACAAGTGGCAGCGAGACGTATCTGTGTATGTGTGTCCGTGTTTGGGGGCGTGTTTGGTGGGAAGGTAACCTGCACATCACACGCAGATGCCACATGCAGAACGCTTTACAACAGCGGGGGAGGGGGAAGGACTCTTTTTCTGCTATTGTATTAAGTTGCTGTGAGCTGGCAGAACATAACGTAATCTCGGAGATTATTCCTTCACAGCGCTGTGCAATGCGAGAAAATCTCAGACACATCAGTTTTCATCAGACTCTCACCCTTAGTCGGGTTAATTAAGTCTATTGCTAAGTTACAACCCTAACAACATTACCGTTGCCAAAATACCCCCGCGAATCAAATCCATACTTCACTGTTAACCGTCAAGCCACTAAACCTGTATGGAAATGAGCACCTCTGCTGAAGTGTTGAATTTGTTAACGATCATACGACACAAGACAATCTCTCTCTCTCTCTCTCTCTCTCTCTCTCTCTCTCTCTCTCTCTCTCTCTCTCTCTCTCTCTTTGCACACACGGTCCGGTGGTTGTGTGGTAGTTGATGAACGCAGATATGTGCTGATTAGCTCTCATAATGGGCCGGATGGGTAGCACGCTGCCATGAGTCCATGACGCTAATGTCTGATTACTCCATATTTTCATTGTGATATTTTGTGATTACATTCTGAATCTGCCCCGTTCTGTCAGGTAAATATAGTAGTGC
This sequence comes from Zingel zingel, assembly GCA_023566125.1. Taxonomy (NCBI): domain Eukaryota; kingdom Metazoa; phylum Chordata; class Actinopteri; order Perciformes; family Percidae; genus Zingel; species Zingel zingel. The sequence goes on from CM042333.1 coordinate 3,384,258, forward strand.
AATGTCTTCCTCGGATGTAGAAGTAGCCTACACTGTAAGTCAGTAGTAGGCTATACAGTGGAGGTGCATATTAAGTGGTTTGGGGTTCTTCTTTAAGTAATTTTGGGGTACAATTTGGTTTTGAAGAATTCTACAAGCAACAATACCACAGGCCAAGCAATCGTCCGTTCCAAACAACACATTTTCAACGGGCACTGCACTAGTTCGTTAAATTGGAATTACATTGATCCTAAGCAAAAGCCAAATAAGACGATAAGATAAAGTCAAATGCATTCGTTTAATCGGTCGAGCATCGGAGTCACAATACACAGATCTGTGGGATCACAAAGCACGCAGAGACTAAGTTTCCCTAGCAACAGACAAAAAGCCGGAGCCGGGCCACGTAACTCTACACTGTCAGACCTTGTGAGCCCCGATCTGTTCGTCCCCTCATCTATTATACTTTCTTTCTTGGGCCCCCTCTTCTTCTCCAGCACAGGGATTGTTATTTTCACACAACACACGCCAGGGTGGGGGCCACTGTGTTATGTCTCGTCCTCATTTGCTCTCACGCGAAGCGGTACATTCTGCTCCTGTTTCACTTATTATTACTCACTGTAGTTTGCTCGAGACTCATGGCCTATAACTACACTATAGTTATGGCTTAAGCTAAACCTTCTGTGCGTCAGTTTCCTTTGTTCTGGAAATGCAGATGTGTGTCCCGCCCGGAGAACTTTGAACCAACACCTCTCTATGACAGTACACAACTCTGTGCAATAAGCATACAGCAAAACACACTTGGTCTCTTATGGAAACTTTTACATTCTTATTATATTTATCTGCAAATAGTAAGAACATTATTCTACACCGTCGACGCAGACTGCTGCTACGGCACCTTCCTCTTTTTATTACCCGATTTATTTTCAGGCAGTAATTTGACTTGGCATCTTCTCAGTCTGCAGATTGTTCTGCACGCTCACCAAGAACATTTCTTTCTGGGTTTGATCAAATTAGCGAGTGTAGATACAGTGCCTTGCGAAAGTATTCGGCCCCCTTGAACTTTTCGACCTTTTGCCACATTTCAGGCTTCAAACATAAAGATATAAAACTGTAATTTTTTGTGAAGAATCAACAACAAGTGGGACACAATCATGAAGTGGAATGAAATTTATTGGATATTTCAAACTTTTTTAACCGATAAAAAACTGAAAAATTGGGCGTGCAAAATTATTCAGCCTCTTTACTTTCAGTGCAGCAAACTCTCTCCAGAAGTTCAGTGAGGATCTCTGAATGATCCAATGTTGACCTAAATGACTAATGATGAAAAATAGAATCCACCTGTGTGTAATCAAGTCTCCGTCTAAATGCACCTGCTCTGTGATAGTCTCAGAGGTCCGTTTAGAGAGCAGAGAGCATCATGAAGAACAAGGAACACACCAGGCAGGTCCCAGATACTGTTGTGGAGAAGTTTAGAGCCGGATTTGGATACAAAAAGATTTCCCAAGCTTTAAACATCCCAAGGAGCACTGTGCAAGCGATAATATTGAAATGGAAGGAGTATCAGACCACTGCAAATCTACGAAGACCCGGCCGTCCCTCTAAACTTTCAGCTCATACAAGGAGAAGACTGATCAGAGATGCAGCCAAGAGGCCCATGATCACTCTGGATGAACTGCAGAGATCTACAGCTGAGGTGGGAGACTCTGTCCATAGGACAACAATCAGTCGTATACTGCACAAATCTGGCCTTTATGGAAGAGTGGCAAGAAGAAAGCCATTTCTTAAAGATATCCATAAAAAGTGTCATTTAAAGTTTGCCACAAGCCACCTGGGAGACACACCAAACATGTGGAAGAAGGTGCTCTGGTCAGATGAAACCAAAATCAAACTTTTTGGCAACAATGCAAAACGTTATGTTTGGCGTAAAAGCAACACAGCTCATCACCCTGAACACACCATCCCCACTGTCAAACATGGTGGTGGTAGCATCATGGTTTGGGCCTGCTTTTCTTCAGCAGGGACAGGGAAGATGGTTCAAATTGATGGGAAGATGGATGGAGCCAAATACAGGACCATTCTGGAAGAAAACCTGATGGAGTCTGCAAAAGACCTGAGACTGGGACGGAGATTTGTCTTCCAACAAGACAATGATCCAAAACATAAAGCAAAATCTACAATGGAATGGTTCACAAATAAACATATCCAGGTGTTAGAATGGCCAAGTCAAAGTCCAGACCTGAATTCAATCGAGAATCTGTGGAAAGAACAGAAACTGCTGTTCACAAACGCTCTCCATCCAACCTCACTGAGCTCCAGCTGTTTTGCAAGGAGGAATGGGCAAAAATTTCAGTCTCTCGATGTGCAAAACTGATAGACATACCCCAAGAGACTTACAGCTGTAATCGCAGCAAAAGGTGGCGCTACAAAGTATTAACTTAAGGGGGCTGAATAATTTTGCACGCCCAATTTTTCAGTTTTTTATCTGTTAAAACAGTTTGAAATATCCAATAAATTTCGTTCCACTTCATGATTGTGTCCCACTTGTTGTTGATTCTTCACAAAAAATTACAGTTTTATATCTTTACGTTTGAAGCCTGAAATGTGGCAAAAGGTCGAAAAGTTCAAGGGGGCCGAATACTTTCGCAAGGCACTGTATATCAAAGCCAGGCTGAATAATAACTGGGTAATGCTCCTTCCCTCCTCCTCTCTCCGGGGTTGGACCAGTGTTATCAGCTCCTCGTCTTGCTGCCTCTCTGCCTCCTGGAGCTGCCAATCTCTCCCAGGGCTTGTCTCCATCTTATCTCCCCCTCGCACTTCACGGAGAGGAAGCTCTGAGAGGGCTGGGCCCGGCAGATAGCGACTGACCTGTCTCTTCCCTCGGCAGCGCTTTCTTTTTTTTTAAAGGAAGCCGCAATCTGCAAACTGAACTCAAATGGCTGACTAGATTATTCCCCCACCTCCCTCTCACCTCCTCGGCTGTGGGAGAACACACCCTTTACTGTCTGAGGATGGGTGTCTTCCTGTCTGTGCACCTGTCTCTCCTTAATGAAGCGGGAAAGCCGCCCGGGGACTCAGGTGGCACGTCTTTGAAGCTGCCGCCCTGTTGGGAGTTTGAACTCGAGGAAGGAGGGCCCCCTGTGAACGTGTCAAAGGCAAAAGCTGACAGAAGTTAAACGGCTCCCGCTTGCTGCCTCTTTAAAACATTTCTCTCCATCTCTACTCCTTTGATTGACTTGTCTGATGTCTGCAGGCAGCCAGAGAAGAGTTTCACTTTGTTGAAAACCGCTAATCAAGGTGGAGGATCTTTTGGAGTGAAAGCTGTTGAATTTCCACTGATGGGTTTTCTTCTACTGTCAAAGCCTGGTACCCACTCCCTCCCTTTTGTTTCCGTTTATCAAAGTCAATCACATTTCTCTTCCAAAACTGAACTGTGTGCACACCTGGGGATTTCAAAACACTTTTTTTTTCTTTTATTAACACATTAAAGATGTCTGCTGTTTCACTCTTGCAATCAGCTCTATCGCAAAGAGACGCAAGGAAAAGCGGGAGATTCGGGCATCACAGCATGAAAAATGCAAATTGCCGTTTCAGTACGTTTCAAAATAAAGCGCGTTGCAATCTAGGAAGCGTATCGTAATTGAAAAGAAAGTGTGTTTAAGGTAGATCCGCTTAAACGCCAGTTAAGCCTATTAACGTCTTATCAGAAGTCCCAGTGCTGTTTTATTTGCTGATTAACCCTCGATGGAAGATGCTCCACGAGGAAGAGATGCATCAGGCCGATGGAGCTGTTGTTTCCTGTTGAACCCCTCTGGGACATGGAAGCTGCTGTGAAAACGTGCGTTGCAGCAAATTGTCTAAAGTGTGTCTGTTGTGATTTGTATGTGTGACAGATGGTGCTGCTGACAGCGGGGAGCTGGACCTGAGTGGGATAGATGACAGTGAGATTGAGCTGGTAGGTACCTGCTGTTTAATGACATGACACTGGAACACACAGAAGTTAAACAATTACAAGTTCCTAAAATGAAGAAATCAGAATTCTATGTCCTACTACTGAACAAAATTCCCTTTCCTGAAGATGCTTTAATAACTCTCAAAATTGTCTCTTGGTTTTGAACTCTCTTTGTTCTTCGGAGTCGAACCTACGGCTGCTGCGTCGAGGAGTAAACCTCTCTCTCTCTCCATCGATCGATCGAGATACCCAGACAGCTTAGATTAAGAGATAAAGCATTTGACCTAATACACAAAAATACCATCTAAGTCTTTGTTGTTCTCCACTGCCTCTCTGCAGTATCTGCTGAGTGACACAGAAATCAAAGTGAAGACGGCACTGTGGATGGCAGAAAACTCTGACTACCTCAAAGAGCAGAGAGGTACGTTCACAGTGCAACATGATTTCTGTGCTGGTTGTGTTTCAATGCAGAATTTTACTTTATTTGCCTGCAGTGGCTCAGTTGACCCAAAACTTACCTTACACACTCAGTATTTTATCAGCCCAACAGAGTTAAACGTCCGATTGAACCTACCAGCGTCCTACGGTGACCTCGCACTGCGTCATATTGATGTTATCTCATTTTGTATGTTCAGACTGTTTCTTGTTTCTGCTTTCAGAGAAGGAAGCAAAGATAGCGAAGGAGAAGGAGCTCGGGATCTACAAAGAAAAGAAGGTAACAGCATGCAGCCTTAAAAACTATGAGATAAGGAAAGGGCAGCTTGTCAGAGATCGGCAAAGACAGGAAGTAAAGAGCGATGGTCAGACACTCAGAGGTGGTCTCAAAACATTCAAGCAAACAGACCGAAACACAAACAGTTGTGGCTCCTCACAGGTTTCATATTGTTGCAGTCCTTAGAAAGCTATGGATCTCCAAAAAGGTCAACATTCAGCCCTAAAATCAGCCCTGTTTTTAGCTTTTAAATTGTTAAGTTATCTTAAGCATGAGAATTTTCTCAACCCACAAAGGAGCGCTTAATCCTTTTTGTTTTAGTGTTTTGAGTAGATAAAATTCACCAAACAAGCAAAACTGCTTAAAATGCTACATTTAAAAAATAAAGAAAATAAAAAACAACATAGAGAGAGGTTTTTTTCTTTGCTTTTCTTTATTTCCAATCATTTCATGGGCCAAGAGCTGATGAGTTTTCAGTCTGTGAAGGAAGACACGTTGGGTATCTGCTGTCCTGATGTCAGCGGGGAGCTGGTTGCACTTTGGTGGAGCCAGGACAGCAAACAGTGGTGATCGTGTTGAGTAGCAGGGCTCCCCTCAGAGTGAGGAGGTAGCAAGCCGTTTGGCAGCAGCAGGGCGTAGTGGACGGGCTGGGGGTGTATGATCGGACCATGTCCTGGATGTGGGTTGGGCCTTAGCCGTTCGCTGCGCGGTAGGCACTTGCCGATTCAAGTCACTGGTAATTACCAGTGACTTGAATCGGATTGGATCTGCCACCGGGAGCCGGTGAAGGGTGCAGAGGAGAAGTGTAGTGTGGGAGAACTAAGTTACCTATTAAGAAATGTGTGTGTGGAGCACCCTGGTAGCTCACCTGGTAGAGCGTGCACCCTATGTATACCAAGGCTCAGTCCTTATCGCAGCGGCCCAGGTTCGAGTCCCACCTGCAGCCCTTTGCTGCATGTCGCCCCGTCTCTCTACCCCCTTTCCTGCCTTCATCTGTCCTATCAATAAAGGTCATAAAGCTAAAAAAAAAAAAAAGTAGTGAAATATTCATCAGGTCAGGTGGGCAGACAGACACTCATATATAGTCATAGTGACACTGTGAGACAGATGCAGAGTGAGACAGACAGATGATTAGACTAAAACCAGACAGACAGGCGGCCTCATGTCCCATTACTGGTTTTGGCACAGGCCCTTTGTTAGAGTCAACATCTGTTCACTAGTTTTAACTAGCTGGCTCAACTGCAGTGGAACAGAGATCTAATGAGACATGCAGCCTCCTGACAGCACTGATCCAAGCAGCCACACTCTGTCATTTCACTGACAAATGAGTGAATAAATGAATAAAATGGAGGACATTCTCATTTTGTGTGTGCATGACAAATCAAGCATACTTTTGTGGCTTATAACACTTAACAATGTGAGTTGATTAGCGGCTGTTGTGGGGGATCAGTGTACTGTCAGCTCAGGATTTCAAATTAAATTGCCTGAAGTCAATGTGTATATAAACTTGTGAGATTGTCATTGTGAAATGTGTTTAAAAGTTTTTGGTTCCAGTGAAGAGAATATCTGCTGATCTGTAGCCATAATGGGGAGTGAGGTCAAGGTGAATGTTGAATAACTGAAACTGGATGAGAACCCCAATGTGGCGTCCTAATTGAGACAAATGGCTGATTACAGAAATGTGTTCAGCTGTACATTTGCATGCAGATGATGATCCTCTCGCAAATCCTTTTCATCTGTGACCTAATTGATCTAATAGGAAGCCAAACATTTCCAGATAGCCTTTGACCCTCATCTTCTGAGTGGAATTGGAGTGAATTTAGTAAAGTTAGATCGACTACAAGGTCTTAATCATGACCTGTTTTAAAATGTGGCACTGCAATCAGGGTGGTATTGGGTTGGCTTTTTTTGCTCATTATGATAGAGGTTCTTCTTTGATAACAGCTATTTTGTACTGTGGTCTTTTCCCCCGACAGCCCAGAGGACCCATCAAGAGGCACCCCCCGATCCGAGCAAACACCGCAGACGAGGCCATCGAGAAGATGCTGGAGCAAAAGAAGATCTCCAACAAGATTAACTATGACGTCCTGAAGGACCTCAACATCAAGCCCGGCGCCAGCCCAGCTCGCCAGGCCGAGACCCCGAAGAAGGAGCCGTCTGCCACCAAACTGACGGGACGCAACCGCCAACCTGCACGGGTTCCACTCAGCCTCAGCACGCCGCTCAGCACCCTGGGAAAAAGGTCGGTGGACGGCATGTTTTATACTTGTGAGCAGGTGAATCAGTCAGGCGTCTGTACCCGGTCTCTTTTAGAATAAACCAACAGGTATATTCGGGTTGGTCGAGAACCAGATTAACACCTTATCCAAAGTCCAAAAACCGGATCAGGTTTTCTGACTGATCATTGACACTGTACAATCCCAACCGACATATTTCTGTGCACGAAAACAGGTTCACACCACCAGGTTCCAGAAGTCATTCTGGGAAGTGAAAGCGGACAAATCAGCGTTCAGAGTAGCGGGGGCGCAGACAGAAAATCACAATGTGTGTGGCAATATCAGCCTTGTATTGAGTGGACTGATATATGGTACATTATTTAAAGTTGATGACAGAAGGTTTACAGCCAATAACGATTTTTGGCCTTTTCATAAGCATTATCGATAAAATAATTTGGCTCCAGTATCTCCAATGTGAAGATTTACTGCTTTTCTGTGTTTTATGTTGTTGTTAATTGAATGTCTTTGGGTTTTGAACTGTTGGTTTAACAAATCCAACAGCTTTGGCTCCACAGTCTTGTTTGGCCTTTTTTGCATTAGTTTTTGACATTTTATAGACCAGTGAACATAATCTACATCTGCTGCTGCAGGAGGAAATTCCTATCATCCGCTGGTAGTTTTTGACTTAGGCTAATAACTGTCTAATCAAGCAATCAGCTCATTTTAGATCAAATAGATAAAAGATGAGATACCGATTAAATACATAAAATGAAAATAGACAATAAAACAAGAACCATTAAATCAACCATCACATGAATTCATCCCATTCTTAAAGGGAAAAATAAACTCGATATAACTTGACAGATATTCGGTAGTCCCTTTGCGAAGTAGCTAAGTACATTTACCCATGTACTTTACTTTTTTTTACTACTTGTACTTAAGAATTTCCATTTTCTGCTACTTTATACTTCTTCACTACATTTCAAATATTGTACTATTTACTCGACTACATTCGTCTGAAATCCACTTAAATACAAATTTTAATCGAGCTGTCGGTCTATTTCTCTTTCCTAGCATCAGATCTGATGTCAAAGTCTCCTCCATATTGTGAGCATATTAAGGAGCTGCGATGGATGTTGAGTAAACACAAACTCATAAACTAACAGCTGTTGTATTAGCATCTTTTCCATTCCTGCCTATCATGTTAAATACTTCTGAATTTAATTAGATAATAACTTTGTGCTCTCCACTTGTTACCACCGTTACCTGTAATGTCAACCACCAGCACACTCCTTATAAACAACACCTAAAGTAAATGAATCCATATTTAATTATGTTTGCTCAGTCCCTCAGTTAATAATCCTCAATGCAAACAGCAGATGCTGGATTGAATGAAGGCGAGATGGATGCAGAGTGTTTGCTCGTGTCTGATGCAACACCAGCCGTCCATCCTCTGCCACTGGGGTCAAAGCCACTCACTTTATGTTTAGTTTTTCTGGCACAAGACGGTGGCTGCACTCCATAATGATGAGGCAGCCCTTCTCCTATCGCCCAGAATAATCACCTGCGACAGGAGGACAGATGCTCAGTTTTGTGAGTTTTTTGTTTTTTTGCTTCTTAACTCTTGTGGGATTTTCTCTTCTTCCACCTTCTCTGCCAGGAATTTGTCCTGTTGCCCCCCCCCCACCCCCCACCCCCCTTTCACGACATGCATTCAGGGGACTGATCCGCACCGAGCCTTTCAGACAGCTTTAATGGGGTTTTTTGCAGCGAGGAGAAAAGCTAAGAGGTTTTTCAGTTGGTTTGGTGAAGGTGGAAAATGGTTTCCCGTGGTTCTTTTAAAAACATAAAGCCCTTTCAGTTAATGTTGGTTTCAGGTACCATCTTAAAGCTTTACAGGAGCATTATAGAGCCAGCTGTTTAGTGATTGTTTAGTGAGTGCTGTTTAGTGAGTGCTGTTTAGCCAGCTGTTACCTCTTTCCTCCCTCACACTATATTGAGTCATCTGGTTGCAGTTTGCAGGGCCTTCGTAAACCCTGTCCTGGGCTCTGTTATAATTCACTGTATTTGGTCCCAGACCCACAGAGGAGTTTGATAAGTCTGCTCATTTATTTTTTTATTTATAGCAGTTGGGAGTCTTTAGCAGCAGTTTCTCTTCAAGAAAAATATATATTTAAAAAAAAAAAACGCTTTTTAACTAAATGGGTTTGTCACTCAACTCTCTAAGAATGACAGGGATGTTAACACAGATAAAAGCAAGATAACAAACATTACAGACTTCAAGGATCGCAGCCAAAGCCTGTTTGTGTACAAAAGAGAGGAAAACGGATCACAGCAACAAATATGACACTTGGAATTCACTTTAATGGAAAGCCTTCAAGCATTTTCTCTAACTAAGATGTTGTCAAATAAGATAATTGATGCTGTATGAGGGCTGTGGCTCAAGAGTGTGTTGTTCTTTAGTCACAGGGTTGGTGGTTTGATCTCCCGCTCCTCTTCTCCACTTGTCCTTGAGCAAGACACTGAAACCCAAACACCCCCGATCAGCCATCGGTGTGTTTTCCATTATTTACCCTTCAAACAGCCTACTATTCATTGGAAGTTTGTTATTACAGACAACTGAAAAACAGATGAAAATTAAACACAAAAATGGAAAAGAGAAAAAGAAAAACTTGAAAAATGAAAATATGAGAAAAATGTAAAGATGAGAAAAATGTAAAGATGAAAAACTAAGAAACAGAAAAACTAGAACATCTGAGAAAGAGGAAGACACAAAAAACTAAAAGAATAAAGAAACAGAAAATAACCTCAACAAAAAACTTGAATAAACACAAAAAAAGAAAAAGCTGAAAAACTGAGATAAACACAAAAAACTCAAATGATGGAAAAAGAAAACAGGAAAAAACGACTGACACGAAAAACAAAAGCAGACACTGAAGAAAAAACAGAAACGGAGAAACAGAAATAGAAAATAACCCTAAAACCAGACCAAATCTCACAATTGTGACCAAAATCAGCGAGAGCCACTGTTTGGGGATTAAAAAAGAGCCCACACTCTTCCTCTGACAAGATGATTGATGACACAAATGATGACACATTACAGCACTTCCCATTTAGAGGGCGGTAATGTGATGTTTTATTGATCGTCGTGGGGAAATTAGCTTTTGTGTTCACGCTGGTCCACAGGGAGGTCAGAGGTCGGCGTCAGCACAGGGACGCTGGCAGTGTGATACAGTGTCTTGCTCAAGGACACTTCAACAGAGTGTCTGTCTGACGAGACTTTAATCTGCATCCTGCTGCTCAAGTTTCCTATTCATCCTCCATACAAGGCTCAAGGACAAACAGTACGTTTTTTTTTTTAAGTGGATCCTCGATGTCCTAAATACAATGGACCATACTGTGGCTCCACAATAAATGATTTGAAGATCACAGTCTCATTTTTAAGTGACGATTCTGCCGCTGTAGCATTATTGGAGAGACCCTTTGCATCAAACTAACTGGCCTGCACAATTAATCGCAATTTTTTTCACAATCGCAATATGGACTAGTGCAATATCCAAATCGCAATGGGGGCGCAATATTTGTTAAATGCAAAATATGTGTCAAACCATTCTGAATGAAGTATTGTGGTGCTGCAGAGACGTCCCAGCCTACAAATCGTATCCTACACACTAAAGAAAAAATCTTTGTTTGGTACAGATCCTCGCAAAAATCACTTTTTTTTTAAAATTTTTTTATTTTTTTATTTTAGTATTTTTCAATGAAAATGAGAATAACGTTACAAAAATGATCATTCCCTCCAATATGGTAAATCATATCACAATTGCAGTATTAATTAGTCAAAATAATCACAATTGGATATTTTTCTCATATCGTGCAGCCCTATAAGTGACCCTCAATCATTATTGAAGCAAAATAGTGCAATGTGGCTCTAAATGTTGAGTTAGTTTGTTTGGGGCCCTCTGCAGTCTGCTCAGTGGTTAGATTGAAGAGGTTTAAACTGATTTGTCTGGCCATAGTATGTTGAGCTGATAATCCAACAGTGACCCTAGACTAACCTGTTTCTTTTGAGAAGTTTGAAGAATTCCTTAACTAAAGCAGCATGTTGCCTGTTCATTCCAGCTTGTTATAAGCTTATATAATGGGCTCTTGACACTAAAAAATCTGAATCTGCACTCATTTTAATGCTAAGATTCCAGTTTCTTTTTACCAATAACTGTTGGTTGTTTCTCTTCTTATTCAACTGTTGCTCAGAGGGATTTTTGTCTCTTTCTGCCCTTTCACTTGTCAGTCTCGTTGAACCATTGTACAGTGTTTTGTTCTCCATGTACAAAACTAAACATGTATTTGTAAAGAGGACTTTCTACAACCTGAAAGCATCAAAGACCTAGACAGACGTATAAAGTAGTCCTCTATGTCTATATATTTCCCATCTGCCTGGACCCAATCAAGCTTTCAAACTTTTGAACAGTGTATCTTGACATATCATTTGACCCCAGTATTGATCAAAGTTTGCAAGCAGCAGAAAGGATAACACCAGTCCAACAACAACAGAGCTGAGAGGCTGCTGGATTTGAGCCGCTCCAGTTGGCTAATGGCTGTTGCCAGAATGACAAATCTCTTCCTTGGAAAGCCAACATGCTCCATGAATGAAGCACCATCTCCATTTTCATGTTTTGGCTTTGATCTTGTCTGAAGGGGGGCTTCACTGGCACAAGACCTGACTGGTGATTTTTAAGAATGGGCGCTCTCTCCTGAAGTGTTTGACCCCTTTTGAATTTTTAAAATGCATTCCTGTCTCGTCAATGAAACATTCATGGGTGATGCCGTTGTGAATCATTCATTCTCTTCCTGAATGGAAACTCGCTCCATCAATTTATACAGAAATCGCTGAACTCTGCACTTTGTCGCGTTGAATGCACAACAACCCCTGTTTTCAACCCCTGCGGTTTTTCAGTTTTCAGCAACACTACCCACAAGCCATTAGGAGCAGGAAAATGCCCCACGGCCTAGCGAGCAACAAGATGGTGATAATCCCCCATTCTCCCATAGCATGTCAGTCGTAGCACTGGAATGAAAAAAAAAACGACAACTAAAAAATAGAAGAAAGACAAAAACCATCTCAAACAGCGACCGTTGAGCGCAGAATGGTCTCTTTCAGGCCGGGGTGGAGGAGCAGACCGTTGCTCTGGCCCCTGAAAAGGTTGTTGTGCTGGTTATTGAAAAAGGGGAGAGGCCTGGTGTCAGGGAGACCTATGGAAGTGCGGGAGAAGGCCTGCTGACAGTGCAGCCATTGTGCCTTGTTTGGAGGCCTCGCTGAGGGGTTACACTGAGGCATTGTGCTGCTCCAGCCTCCCCTCCCTCTCCCGGTCCCTCCTCCAGGCTCCTGGCTGCTCCCAGTGCTCCACTCAACGCTTTGCTCTCCGAGATGCTCGCCGTCGGCCTCTGAAGATCATCCTGGAGTTTCTCTCTTCCTTTCTTCCACTTTTCCCATCTCCTGCTGTTGCTCTTAATGATTTCTCTCTTCTGTTTCTCTATTCAGGGCAGTTTCTGGTAGCGCTGGGTACCGAATTCAATTCTTTTTAGGTACCGACCGAATTGCCTCTAAAGTATCGAGTATCAAAAATTGCCTCGTCATTCAATACCCAATTTCAATACATAAGGATTAAGTCTCATCAGCGTCAATGAGCCAATAAGCATGCAGCATGATTCTACCAAGATCTAATAACGTGATTGGCTGTCTAACGTTACATGTCGTAGAGACACGCAGGAAGAACTCTTAAGTTACACAGAGACGGGGCTCACGTAGTAGGAGCTGATAAATAACCAAAAAGATTAGTGCCATAATGTAGTAATTTCTTCTTGTTTTATAAATTTGTATTAAAAAAAGTAGGTACGTTTAGGAACCGGTATTGGTATCGGTATTGAATATTTTTTAACAATACCCAGTTCTAGTTTCTGGCCACTGTGGTGCCTTCAGTCGGACATTCATTGGCAGATATTGTTTGGTACAACTACCTAAAGTGTCTTGAGTGCAACTGTTAAGTTTGCATTGTAGATAACGATATTAATATCCAGAAACTATTGATGTTGTCTGGATTGTTTGAAGCTTGCTCCTAAATTGTGTTCATTTTGTTTAGTGAGATTGGCTGTGGCTTCAGGCTACCCATTTCCATTCACATTCATTCATTGAGGTATTATTATGTGGCTATGTTAGCGTTTTGGTCCACTTCTGTTGTGAAGTCAGAAAGATAGAAATGCAAATCAAATTCCATTCAGCATTAATGAGCTAATGTTATCTGCTCACATGAAAAGAAACTTTCAGATTATTATCCCCAATATACACACTCGTCAGTGATGATAACATGTACGTAACATTTTGATAAACAAATGTATTGATGGCATGTAGAGAGGTAAAAATATTTATTTTTAGTTATTTTGAGGTAAAGTGCAACTCCTTTCTTAAATGTAGGGCATTGACATGAAGAGTTATGACAGGTTGATCTCATTTTGAGTTTTAAGCCAGTTTAATGTTAATAATCATAACAATGGTTAGCTGGCCTTTAGCAAACTACAGACACTCAAATTATGACAGAAATGAACAAACCTTCATATTTACATTATTTTTCTTTTTTCTATATTGATCCCCTTAAGCTTAGATCTTTTAATAGCCACATTTTTTTTCATTTAACCTTACTCACCTATACTGAATTTCTGATTTGTATTATATCATCAACAACACATAATCTGTCAATTCAGTCAGGTTTCTACAGAGTTTACAGTCCTTGTTGCCTATGTTTCACATCTCATACAAATGTAGCACTTTCTGGATCTTTGCCTTTTTTGTGTGCAAACTGCAACATAAATGAAAAAGTTACCAAGTTTTTTTAAGGATGTCCGCTTCTGTCTTGGTACAGGAACACACAAGAATTCCTGATTTAGTAGCATTTTAGGAGTTGTCTAGCATTGCAACTTTAATCATATGAACTGATGTCAAGTGTGATGTTCTTAGTCATTATATATGTGCTCAAAAGCTCTGCATATGTTGGTGTAAGTGGCCTTTATGTGTGGGGCGTTTTACTTTTGTAGCTTTCAGTGAAGATCTGTTGCCAGTGTCAGGCACCTGAAAAAACAATTCCATTTTCTTGCTGCCATCATCTCTTCTACTCGAGAAAAGCTCCCTCACTCACTGTCTCTTACCCTCCTTTCCTTCACTTTCCCCATCTCTACCTTTCCCCCCCATTTACCTCTCCACCTTTTCTCCACTTCCCTCTGTGTGTCTCCCCATTGCTCTCTTGTTCTTTCCCTTCCATTTCCTATCCCTCTCCTCCAGGTTTGGACTTGTCTTCTTCATCCCACTTTTTCTCATTTTTTGTTCTCCCGGCCTCCTTCTCTCTCCTCTGCCTGTCATCTATTCTCTCACCTACTTTTCTAATCCTGGCTGTGTCTCTTAGTTTAAAGCCTTCAGCAGCAGCTCCAGGCCCGTTGTATCACTCTGCACCATCAGGTCCGCTCTGGCTTTGGGCTTTTTGCAACTCGTTAACGAGTTCTTTGCCTTTCTTGTCTTCTTCTTGTGTTCATTTTTTTTTATCTCCTCCCCATTTTGTGTCTTTCATCTCTTCTCTTGATCTCTCCGTTGAAGTGTTTGCATTACATAAAACATGGTGTAAATTAGCCTCACTTCACTCAGACGAGTTTGATCTCAGGACTTGGAGATGAGCAGCAGAGCTGGTGTGACAACAGAGCGGCGAGTTTGATGTAAACAGAAAGGGTAAAAGTTGTAGATGTTATAGCTTGTTGGCTTCAGCTGATATCTTACTTCACCTGATATTGTTTTTTAAAAGTCAGAGAGGATTTGATTCCATTTATGTGGTGGATTACATGAACCTGAGGCTTGACGGACTGTCTGATTTTGGGTAATAGAGCTTCCCTCACTGGGCTGAACTCACTGTGTGTCGGGGGAATCGTTTACAAGAAAAGCTTTTTACTGGAGCAAGAATATTTCTCATGTCTATTCCAGGATTGGAAGTAACTTCGCTGATTTGAGAAGCTAGAATATTTGATAATTAACATTCAGCAATTTAACATTCTAATATTTTATAAAATGTAATATTATAGATTTGACCAGGGACAAAATAATAAGGTCCTGGGGTCTCATTTATAAAACTGTGCGTAGGATCCTTACTAAAAGTGTACGTACGCCCAAAAGCCAAAAATGGCATGCGCCAAAAAAAAACAGATTTATAAAAACGCGCGTACGCACACCTGTAAGCAATGTTCCCTTTGTAAATCACAGATTATCCACAAGTGTGCGTACGTGGATCAGCCTCTTATCCCGCCCTGTACACGCCCATTTTAACCATAAATAGTCAATGCAAAGCACCACCTGAATGCTGTTGTTCTTACGTTAGGCCGATACATGACGACTGGCGGGGAAAAAGCAAAAAACTTCTCAGATGCTCGGAAATTGCTGCAAATTGAATTATAATTTCGGCATGTTCTCGTATAGTGTAGTGAAACCTGATCTACAGACTACCTATATCAATAATACGTCCAAAACGGCAGGCATTACGGCACTTGGGGACAGCTTCGATATACCAGACCTATATGATAAGATGTAACACAACTATATTTTATATCCAAACAA
Organism: Zingel zingel; assembly: GCA_023566125.1. Lineage (NCBI taxonomy): Eukaryota > Metazoa > Chordata > Actinopteri > Perciformes > Percidae > Zingel > Zingel zingel. The sequence continues at coordinate 3,399,761 of CM042333.1, forward strand.
GCCTTAGTGATAAAGTTGAAGATTATATATAATATTTATGTAAACACTTAGCTGTCTGCCATTTCCCGCTGGAAACAGCCGGTGGCCCCCAGAGTGGCGAGGACCTGTATTTGGACCAGGATGGCACAGCTTTAGGGAATCTAAATCGGCATATTCCCTGAAGCCTCTTTTTCTCCTGATTCTTCCATTAGCATAGTCCTCCTGCAGGGCCAGAAGTGCCATCATGCAGCGTTACGCACGGGTTCATCACAGTAGTTGTATGTTTACAATCATTTGTGATTGTTAACACCTTGCCAAAATCACAGCATCAATAGTGGTATCCCCCACCCCGAGATACAATTTGAAGACGAAAGAAAGTCTAATAGGCAAACAAACTTTTCTTCAAGCAGGTTTTGTCACAAACCGTATTAAAGTTCGGACTGATAACAAGGACATTAAGGGTAACGATTGCGCAAGAGCTTAACGGCTGTATTTCCAGACTTTGACATTTGATGATATATGCACAGTATTAAAGATATTTAGTTACTGTAATTACACTGTGTTGTGGCGCTATCTAATGCTAGGGTATTTGATTCTATCCTGTATTCCATGCAGTTGGGCCATCTCCTGCGCTCCGTAGCGGACAATGTGACCTGAGACAGCGCGGATTAAACATTAATTAATTAACGAATTTTGATTTAAGATATGAGTTTGATTTTACAAGGAGTTTATGGAACAATTATCACTCAGTACAAGCGCAAATAACACTGCTGGATTTAATCTTCATGATGACGTGGATGATATGGAGTGAAAAAACGTGTGTGAGGCATCAATACTTGAAATATTACAAGTAATCGTTATTACAGCATATTTCTGCTGTTTACTTCAAGATGAAAGAGAAAACGATTGTTGCCGTAATAACTTTCCAGAGTTGTAAAATCCTGTCTCATAGTAATGTAAGCTACTGCGCAGTATGTTGGCATCTGATAAGTCTTCAAACTGATGGATGTATCGGTCAGACGGAAGAGGCAGCTGCCAATTAACACATCCAACATTTGGAAGTAACACCAGCGGTTTAAGTCGCTCTGGTTAGGATCCCATTAAACCCTGAGATTCATTCATTCATTCAACCTTTATTTATACTCAGGAAATCATTGAGCGGCAGCCCTCATTTACAATGACATAGAGACAAATTACAAAGACAAAAACAAAACGACACAGAAAAGAAGCGACACCATCGCAACAAAAAACAACAAGACACTAAAACTTTCTGAGTTGGAAAAATGATTTGATAAAAGAAAGTACAGTTATGTAAATCAATTACAAGTAGAAGTCTGCAGGTTTAAAACCAGATTTCTTAATTGTCCAAAAGGCACAAGTGAGTTGATTTTAAGGAAGTGCTGTATTTTGTTCCACGAGTCGGGTGCACTAAAGTTAAAAGCAGTTTTTCCAAGTTCAGATCGAGCTCGTGGAACATGAAGCAAAAGCCAGTCAGCAGAGTGAGTCTGATAATGTCCCTCTGAGTAACAGAAGTTCTGTAAGATAGTGTGGTAGTTTGCCAACAAGAGCCTTATAGATAAAGAGATACCAGTGAGTATCACAGTGTGATACAGATGTGCGGCTCTGTAGCTGCTACATGCCCCACTCTGTTGTTCTGTTTGCTGCTCAGCAGGTAGTATACAGGGGGTTATTAGAGCTTGTTTGCTGAAAACATCTGCCTGCTTTGGCTCGAAACGACATTAATGAGAGTGAACCAAAAACAGTTTGTGGGCCGTAAAAACCCAAAGAACGAACTGAAAAAGCTAAAACGTTGAGTTGAGGGGAACTTTAAACTCTGTGATAATGGCTCATCACAATGAAAACCAGCCGTTACAAAATTAGTTTCTTTCCCCAAGCAGTCACTCTGTTGAACGATCAGAAATAGCCGCCCCCCACTAAACCATGTTTTATTCTGTTTTTGTATTCTTATATGTTAAGTGAGTGTTGTACTTAGAGAGCAAAGATTAACCAGAGTCAAATGCCTTGTTTGTTTGCGCAAACCTGGCCAATAAAGCTGATTCTGATGAGAAACACTTTCCATATTACGGTAGTCATTTGATCCATTGTTCTTATAGAAATATTGATTTGTGCAGCTTTAAGGTTCACATGTACTTAGTTATTGTTTGATTTTCACCACGAGCAGTGAGCAATTCAACCGAAGACAGTTTTTATAGAGGTCCAGTATTTCACAGTATTTCTTCAACTTTCCTACTTTTATAATCATCTCTTGACCTCTGATTTCTGTTGGCGGTCTTCAGATTGTCTGCTTTTCAGTTCTATTTTCCTGTGTTTCCTGTTTGAACTCTGGGTGTCGGATAATCTCTGTCAGTTTTCCTTTTTGCCTTGAAACGAGTACTTTGACTTGTGTTTCCTGGCTGATGAGCAGACTTCAGAGTTGTGTAGAGACAGGCCTGCAGCACTTCTTACTCTTCTCTTGGCGTCTGTCCCTCTGTTATCTTGTCTCTTTACATCACTCCATTTCACCTCCGTCCCTCTCTCCCTTCCTCCCACTTCTTGTCTTCATCTTTCACTCTGTACTCCTACTAACTCAGCTTTTCAGAGCCCTGCTGTACTCACTGTACTGGACAGCCTTCAGTTTTCAGAGGTCCCATGCACTCATTCACTTCTCCTTTCTTTTTCTACCCCCTCCTTCTGTCTCTCCACCCTCCACCTCCTCCAGCCAGCTGCCAAACAGACCCTCCCTGTTCCCTCTGTCCATAGTGGAGGATGGAAAAGCACTCTTCCAGAAATAGCCCAGATAATTGCCCTCCAGTGATGTTTTTTTCTCCACTCGCTCCTCTGCTCCTTCATCTGTTTTTTTCCTCATTCAAAGCTTTTTTCCTCCTACTGTTTTTAGAGATGTTGTCTGATTCCAAAGCTTTTTGGGGGGTGGAGGTGGGAGGGGGAAATGAAAAAGAGAATTCCTTACTGCATTTTTTCCTCAGAGAGAGGAAAGAGTCAGGGCTACCACTTTGGTTTGTGTTTGGTTTTCCAGAAATGTAAATCGGACCCACAGGCTTAGCCAGCGCTGAGGACAAACTGGAGAACTCAGCAGTTTTGTGGCCAGATGTTGCCGCTGCCACCACTGCTGAGGAAAAGGAAATGCTTCCCATTTTGGTTTTTTCAGCCTGTCAGAACAGGTGTCATGAGAAAGTCAAAAAGGCATGTCTGGTTTTAAAAAAAACACAACAGAAACAGGAAAAACTGAGAGCAGCTCCAGTGAAGGGAAACGGGTTGTGTACATCATATTTTCCTGCCCGATTCTCTCGATAGAGGAGGATGTTTTTTCTTGTTATGTGACCAGCTGTGTAAGGGGAGGCTGTATAATTTGTCTGTGGTTTGCAGCCCCTCCCTGTAAGCCTCTAAGCCCCCCCGGCAAACTGTGACCAATGAGCCGTTGGATGCTGGTGAAGGTTAGCAGAGAGAGGGTCCCACACACGCATACACACACTCTGCAGCAGCCACCTGACGTGCCACGTGAAGTGCCTCGTTGCTGATGAGATTAAAAGCTTGTTTCTGCAAAATGTGAAACTTTTTAGGAATTAAGGGTTCAACAAACGTTAGTTTAAAAAGCTGATTGTAGTTTTGAATCTGAGTTCCTACATGTGGTTATTTGTATAGCCCGCATCTTTACTTCAGTAAAAGTAGCATTACACCAATGTAAAGATACTGCAATTTAAAGTCCTGGAAAAACTTTCAAGTAGTAGTATAAGTATACAAAGTAATTAAGTACCCTTTCAGAGTGATATAAGGTAAAACTGTAAAAGTACAGTTAAAATCAAATATCAGTTCTTCAGGAGCAAAATATAAAACTCCCAAAACACAAGAAGAATAAGAGAAAACAAAAGCATTAAATAATTTTTAATGTCCAATAAATTAACAGCAGCATTTCAGAATCGCAGCTGGTTGCACGTTTTAAAGTAGTATAAATTCTCATTTATAAAAAAAAAAAAAATAAAATAAAGTACAGTACATCAAAAATGGTACTTAACTGCAGTGCTTCAGTAAAAGTACTTTCTGTCATTGCCAAGCTCTTCATCCCAGAGGGCTTTATAATCACTATTAATGTACACTGTTTGACTTCCTCTATCCCTCCACTGTCGGATAAACTCTTCCAATACGAACACATGTTTAATAGGTGTTGCATATTTTATACAGAGTGGACAGAACAGAAGTAGCCATCGTACAATGTAAAGACCATTTATTTTATGAGTCCTGTAGATTCTTAGTAAGTTTTCGTGGTACGAATTCTGAGAAAGTCATGAGAATCATGAGACAGTTGTTTAGTTAGTTTTGTAATTTCTGTTTGGAGGAATTCATTCTAAAGAATTGTTAAAATACTGGTTTGTAGAGGAATTGTACATGTTTGCATGTTTAGCTGATCTGCTGTTTTGTGAAGAAGTTAGAATTTATAAAAAAAAAAAAAAAATAAAAAAAAATAAAATATTTTAATTGACATTGCCTCCATTTTTCTCACAATTAGTACCAAATAACATCCCAGGAAACATTAACTGTTGGCTTTCTTCTTTTAGAAGTTTATAGGAAGCAATTAAAACCATTAAACTGTTATGCAGCATGATGTACTGTGAAGAGGAACATCTGAACTTTAAACTTAAGAAAGGAAACCGAACCAAATAAAGAATTATAGATCTGTTACTTAACAGCAGTCATGCATGATGTAATGGCTTGATGAGATAAAATGTTAACATGAGCTCAACTCCTCTGTGATTTGGGTACTTCAAGTATTTTGCCTCCCAATCTGTCCAGTGATGCCATGTTGTGCTAGTCCATACATGACAGTACATGCCAGAGGCTCACAGGCCTGTGGAGATGTTCCACTGCTGGTCGCATGTTAAACAAAGCACATTTCACGTACATTTACATTTAGGCCTTTAGCTTCCACTCTTATCTACAGAGATGTTGACATATTTAATCTCCCCCGCCTCCTTCCTCAGACGAACCCATTTCTCATGAAGCACAGAGAAATGAGAGCATGGCTTTGATTCTGGACATTCGGCTCTGCTCGCAGCAGCGACAGCAGATTTTCCTCCGCAGCCTTTTCCATCCAAACAGCTTTCAACGGCCAAAGCTTTGTTCTGCAGCGTGCCTCGCACTGTAACTAATGGGAGAGCCAGGGCTGGAATTTCGAGGGGAACTCAAAAACTAGGCCATTTGAAAAACATTTCAGTTTTTATCCACAGCTTAGCCACGGAGAAAAAAAAAAAAAAAAAAAAGCCAGCCAGCAACTGAAAATGTAGACACTAAAATAGTTGATACTATTGTGGTAGTTCATGGCCTCACAGAGCTACAGCTTAGCAGCTGACGACTTTCCCCCTGGAGCCACAAGAAGGGACGCTTTAACACTGCAAGACATTGAGCTACTTCCTCTTTTGTCCCTCTTTATCTTCACGCTCAAGTCGGTCTCCACTCTTTTAAAACCCAAGATGATATATTAGTTTCATTTTAATATTTTATTCCCCTTCCCTGCTAAGTTTTATTGACACCATCCCCCCAGCTATTGCCTGTTGTCAGCCAGTGGCTAAACTGCCTCCCTCAATCGCCTTTTCAGCTCAGGCTTAGTCTCATTGGCAGTAAGCTGATTAGGAACGAGCCGCTAAGCTCGGCAGAGACTGATAGCCTAACAGAGAGAGTCGCGGTGGAGTGGAGGAGTGAGGAAGGTGAGACAGACAAGAGGGAGAAAGCCAGTGGAAGGATATAAAGTGAGACAGACAGACAGTAGGGGGAGGCTGGGAGAGTGGTGTACATTTGTGTAAGGTGAAAATGCTCTGTTGTTTGGATGGAAGTGCAGGTTAGAGCTGAGAATGAGCACGAGAGAGGACGGAGGAGCAGCTGTCCCAGTTTGACCCCCGTGTTGAAGAGGAGGGAGTCTGGATCGGCCAGCGGAGTGTCCTGAAGCGTAACAGAAGTGAGAGTGGCTGAAGGGCAGGGGAGGCGTAGAAGAGATAAAGTGAATGCCTGTGCTTTAGTTGTCATGAAGTACGTTGAATTGATGAGCCCTTGTGTTCAAGAGAGAGATGCAAAGCCAGAGAGAGCACTCAGGATGGAAGACATGAAAGAGTGAGGGAAACGGACAGATAGGAGAGTTGTATTTGCTCTGAAATGTTAAAGTAAACAGAAATAGAAAGGCAGCAGCACCTTTGCAAGTTAGTTGTCGGGAAGAAAAGCCTCCTATCTAGATGCAATTTAATACACTTTCTTTTGCACTCAAGGTAAATGTACAGTTTTGCATTAAGGTGTTAGACTACTAGGGTTGGGAATCGTTACCAGTACTATGAAAGTGATACCAATACCAATTGAGAAAAATCCATGTACAAAAAATCACATGCAGGTATCGTTTGACTGGAGAAGTTTCGACATTACTTGGTAGTGGGTTATTTCAGTGTACTGATACCCAGCTCTATAGACTACGTTTTAAAGATATAATATGCATGGTCTTCCTAAAAAACAATGTATTGGCTAACACAAAAGTAATTCCTCTCGGTCATCACTTATGGCCCACTAGAAGTGTGTGGCAGTGTCTGTATCAACAGAGAGCCTGTCCTCCTGTATTTTCTTATTTTGTTGTGTTCAGAGGGCTATTTCACAAAACCTAGATAGTGGATTAAGCCAGGATTTCCCAGTTATCCTGACTCAATTTAGCTTGACTCAGTTTTACAAAAGCAGAGGCACCTAAGATACCATGGAGATTTATTTTGTACAGCTAGCCTGGTCCTGACCAGGCTAACAGCCAGGATTTATTAATCCTGGAGCCTTTTCTTTTCACTCAGTAGTGGTTTTACCTTATTATCAGCATGCATTAAAATACAACATGTGCATATTGCTGTTCAGTTAAGCACTGTTATTATTTAAGTTGTGAGCATTAATGTTTTGAATATATCCTGGATTTATAAATTCTGCTTTTGTGAAACCGCCCCCAGGACGTTTCTGGCTGTCAGATTTTGTGCCCTTGGTGTGGCTCCCACGCATGCGCAAGCACGTATCCAAGAGGAAGCTATGAATGGTGGGCACAGCGTCAAAAACCCAAATATTGCGAAATGCCAAGCAGATGAAGCTCGTTCCAAGGTCTTTCACTTTGGCTGCTGTGTATGATGCTGCATTGTGGGTAACTGGGTAACCGTGGTCAGGAGGCGTGCACTTCTAATGTCATTGAGCTGGCGGGAGGGAGGGCCAACTTTAAATGTTGTGTTGACATTCAGTAAGTGACAATTCCTGCAAAGCAAGCCTTTAAGGTGGGATTGGTCAGCTTGGGCTGCTCACGTTTTCTCCTACAAGTTTGTGATGCTGGTGAAGGTTGTTGATAGTGAAGACTACATGTATCAAGTTGAAGAAGAATCTTCTTATTGTCAGTAAGATACAGCTAATATTTCCACTCTAATTAAATCATCATCACAGTGAACTAAATAACAATGTTTTTTTTATATTGAAAAAAGGATTTATAGGGAATATCTTTAAAAAGATGGTGTTCATGTCGTCCAGTAGAGATCAGGAGACATCGGCCATCTGAACGTCAGCGTGTGCAGTATGTGCTTGTAAAGACATGAAATCCTACAAGCCATCAGACATTTTCATACACATGTACTCTGAAGGAGAGAGTGACCGTGATGTGTCTTTGTAATGAAAGGTGAATTAGGAACACACTGATGGTGCAGTGCTGTCAGTGGTTTTATTCCATTCACAAATAACTTGCTTCACGGTGCTGCTGTGTTTTTAGATGTGGGATTGTTTTTTTTTTTTATTATTCCAGGAAGTCAATCTTTTTATAATTGAGGTTATTGATAGACATAACTATTATAAAGTATTCAATAACTGTTTATACACATGTAGTGTATATATTAACAGGCGGCTTTACAACTTTAGAAATGTCTTAAATAACATGTAGAGTCATTATCTCTTTATAATGAGGATTGATATAGTTGTTGGCAAATACATTATACAATATACAGTGGGGCAAAAAAGTATTTAGTCAGCCACCAATTGTGCAAGTTCTCCCACTTAAAAAGGTGAGAGAGGCCTGTAATTTTCATCATAGGTACACTTCAACTATGAGAGACAAAATGAGAAAAAAAAATCCAGAAAATCACATTGTAGGATTTTTAATGAATTTATTGGTAAATTATGGTGGAAAATAAGTATTTGGTCAATAACAAAAGTTCATCTCAATACTTTGTTACCCTTTGTTGGCAATGACAGAGGTCAAATGTTTTCTGTAAGTCTTCACAAGGTTTTCACACACTGTTGCTGGTATTTTGGTCCATTCCTCCATGCAGATCTCCTCTAGAGCAGTGATGTTTTGGGGCTGTCGCTGGGCAACACAGACTTGGAGATCCCTCCAAAGATTTTCTATGGGGTTGAGATCTGGAGACTGGCTAGGCCACTCCAGGACCTTGAAATGCTTCTTACGAAGCCACTCCTTCGTTGCCCTGGCGGTGTGTTTGGGATCATTGTCATGCTGAAAGACCCAGCCACGTTTCATCTTCAATGTCCTTGCTGATGGAAGGACGTTTTCACTCAAAATCTCACGATACATGGCCCCATTCATTCTTTCCTTTGCACGGATCAGTCGTCCTGGTCCCGTTGCAGAAAATCAGCCCCAAAGCATGATGTTTCCACCCCCATGCTTCACAGTAGGTATGGTGTTCTTTGGATGCAACTCAGCATTCTTTCTCCTCCAAACACGATGAGTTGAGTTTTTACCAAAAAGTTATATTTTGGTTTCATCTGACAATATAACGTTCTCCCAATCTTCTTCTGGATCATCCAAATGCTTTCTAGCAAACCTCAGACGGGCCTGGACATGTACTGGCTTAAGCAGGGGGACACGTCTGGCACTGCATGATTTTAGTCCCTGGCGGTGTAGTGTGTTACTGATGGTAGCCTTTGTTACTTTGGTCCCAGCTCTCTGCAGGTCATTCATTAGGTCCCCCTGTGTGGTTCTGGGATTTTTGCTCACCGTTCTTGTGATCATTTTGACCCCACAGGGTGAGATCTTGCGTGGAGCCCCGGATCGAGGGAGATTATCAGTGGTCTTGTATGTCTTCCATTTTCTTATAATTGCTCCCACAATTGATTTCTTCACACCGAGCTGCTTACCTATTTCAGATTCAATCTTCCCAACCTGTTGCAGGTCTACAATTTTGTTTGACAGCTCTTAGGTCTTGGCCATAGTAGAGTTTGGAGTGTGACTGCTTGAGGTTGTGGACAGGTGTCTTTTATACTGATAACAAGTTCAAACAGGTGCCATTAATACAGGTAAAGAGTGGAGGACAGAGGAGCCTCTTAAAGAATAAGTTGCAGTTCTGTGAGAGCCAGAAATCTTGCTTGTTCGTAGGTGACCAAATCCTTATTTTACCGCGGAATTTACCAATAAATTAATTAAAAATCCTACAATGTGATTTTCTGGATTTTTTTTTTTCTCATTTTGTCTCTCATAGTTGAAGTGTACCTATGATGAAAATTACAGGCCTCTCTCATCTTTTTAAGTGGGAGAACTTGCACAATTGGTGGCTGACTAAATACTTTTTTCCCGCACTGTACAACTACATCACAGTGTTACAATGTCTTACAAAACATTGTTCAAATACATATATTAAATAGGGGAGTTAAAATGAAGTGTTGACCAGAATGGTCACAAAAACACATTAGCATCTTCACAGCTGATATACAATCCATTCAAAAAGTTTTTTGAGTTTTGACTCTAACTTTGAGGAGGTGAAGGAGGTAAAAGAGACACAAGGAGCTTTTAATACAATGTAAAGAGGGGAGAGGGCAGAGAGAAAGAGGGATGGTATCAGAGGGAAAGATAAAGTTGTAACCTCGTTGTAAAACCGGTTATCAGTGATGTATAATTTCCATCTGTTTGTTTGTTTGTTCATTAAGATCCCCATTAGCTTATCTCTGTCTTAAACAAAAGCTACTCTTCTGGGGTCTATTATTTCATAAGAATATTACATAAGCTGGAATACAGACTAAATTACCGATCAGGGCGCCTTCACTTGCATGTAGCCTACGCCGTGAGCCTGGTTCGGGCTCTGCACGACAGCTGATATTAAAGTGTTTTTTTTATTTATTTTTTTTTATAGTGGTAACCTTTTTTTAAAAGTTTAAATGACTTGATTTAAAACCGTCACAAAGCTGAAAACAGGGCTGTTTTTTTGACACCATAAAAAGTTGACTTTTCAGGGATACGTGGTTCTCACAGGACAGCGACACTACAAACCTGGTGATCTTATAGAATATGATTTTATGACTTTTACTTTTCATACTTTTAGGAAGATGTCGCTGATACATACTTTTACTTAAGAATGGTTGGTTTTGAATGCACTTTTACTTGTAGTGGATTATTTTCACGGTGTGGTATTGATACTTTTACATAAAGAATCTGAATACTTCTTGCACTGCATGTGGTTATATGAACAGATAGAGACCGAAAGTTTAAAGGCTCATCAGATCACAAAACTCTACACATTTTTTTATTTTTTAAAGATTGCGCGTAAACAATTCTCGTTACAAAGCCGTCTAAGGGGAATGTGTGCTTGCACTTACTTGATTGGCTAACAGCATGTGTTGCATTGTGTTCCAGCAAAACTTGAAAATGCAATCTCTCATTGAAATGAATCACGAGGCATGGTTTTTTCACACAGTGCTGATGTTGGTTTTGAACTCTTTGGACCTCTCAGCATCATAAACATGTGCACACACAGCAGGTGATTGATCTCTCTGGCCCACAGGTTGCAGTTGCACTGATGCGCTTAATACTTTGACAAAGTGAAAATGCAGAGGTTGTTACGGGTCAGAGCTGCAGCAGTGTAACATTAGTGCTCAGTACCAAATTCAGACTCCCCAGACTAATGTTCAATCCTAAAAGAATGAGCTTGGTCTGCTGATAGCCAGACTATCATCATTCAATACCTAAGTCGTAGATCTCATCAGCGTCAGTGAGCCAATAAGCATGCAGCATGCTTCTACCAAGCTCTAATAATGTTTGTGATTGGCTGTCTAACGTTGCACGTCGCAGAGGGACCGAGGAAAAACTCTTAGGTTACACAGAGAGATGGGGCTCACATAGTAGGAGCTGAAAAACAAACACAAAGTTTAGTGCCGTAATGTTATCATTTATTTTTGTTTTATAAATTTGGTATAGGAAAAAAGTATTGTTTAGGAACTGGTATCAAAGCCACGGTATCGGTACAGGTATGGAATATTTTTGTAACGATACCCAGCACTATGTAACCGTCATCATGTGAAACTGTAATAATTGTGCATGATGGAGAGTTATGAGGATGCCATGTAGGAGCTGAGGAGGCAGGAGGAGGGATTCAGACTTAAGAGCAGATTAGGAGGAGATGTGATTCAGCAGAAAGAGGAGGATGTTCAGTACACAAGGTTCTTTTTGAAGAGATGAGCTTCTCGCCTACAGTGAAACAAACCCTCTTCTTACCAAGTCACTGTTTTCAGCCTGTAAGAGTCTTATATTTAAAGTATACCAGGTCTAGATTATTTCAATGTGTTGAGATACGAATCACCATGTTCTTGTATTTATCAGTACAATGTTGAGTTTGTCTGAATTGTCTTTGACCCCTGGTAACGCTATGGAGTGTTTTTACATGCGGGTTCCCTTATTGTTTGTATTGTGGGCGCTCAGGAACACGTATGTGATGCCATTCACATCAAGACTGCTTTTTTAAAATGCAGGATTTAAAAAGAAGTAAATGGGAAGTGAATGAAAACTTTTAATTGTTTACAAGAACACTCCACAGGGCCCCTTTTAAGCCCTATGGCTTGTCTTTTTTCATGAGTCTGATGAAATGTGTTGCTCATGCCAATGTTCAGATACTGGATTACTTTTATGGGCTAAGTGAGCAGCCAGTGCCAGAAAAAAACTTTTCTGATTACAGACACCGATTTCTAAGTAATGGTATGCTTATTTTGATTGGAAAATGGCTGAAATATTCTTGCAGTGCTGCCTAATGGTTTTAATGGAGTCCTCAATGGCCTGAAAGATGCATTTCATTTCTGTTTCTGTTTGAGATAATTTTTTTCTTGAGACAGACAGGAAACATGGGGAGAGAGACGGGTATGACCTGCAGCGAAGGGAACCAGTGGTGGAACTTCACTAAATACATTTACTCAAGTACTGTATGCAAGTAAGAATTTTGTAGTACTTGTACTCATTTTGAGTAATTTCATCTTTATACATCTACTTTTCTACATTTCAGAGGGAAATACTGTACCACTACATTTATTTGGCAACATTAGTTACTAGGTACTTTACAGGTTCAGATTCTTACAGAATATTATTAACAATTAAATTGTATAATATGATTATCGAATAAGCTAAGCAGTATATACATTAATTAAAACAAGCTTCACCTTTAGTAACCGCAACATTAAAGTTATACATACAGTAATCTACCAATGATTATAATTCAATAATATATATTATTCTAAAATAGGATGTTCTGCATAATGAGTACTTTTACTTTTGGTACTGTAAGTATATTCTGATGCTGATACATTTCTACATTTACTGAAGTAAGATTTTGAATGCGGGACATTTCCTTGAAGTGGAGTATTTTCACAGTGTGGCATCAGTAAGTTTAAGTGAATCTGACTATGTCTTCCACCGCTGCATGTGTTATAACAAAGTATTTCTACACTGTGGTACTGCAACTTTTACTTTACTAAAGATCAGATTACTTCCGCCACTGAAGTAACTGGCGATTTGGTGTTATATGGTATGCATTCAGAACATTGCATGTCACTAGGACGCCCCAAAAATATTGTTTTTATTACCGTTTTTGCACGAGATAAAAAAACCAGCAGAGCAGACAACAAAAACAGTTCAGCACAGCTTCACGTCTGTCCATGTGTTGTGAGATCTGGAGGTGGTCGGCAGCTGTGTGTGTGTGTGTGTGTGTGTGTGTGTGTGTGTGTGTGTGTGTGTGTGTGTGTGTGTGTGTGTGTGTGTGTGTGTGTGTGTGTGTGTGTGTGTGTGTGTGTGTGTGTGTGTGTGTGTGTGTGTGTGTGTGTGTGTTCCATATGACCCCATTGTTTTCCTCGGGGAGTGATTTATACATGGCCACTGTGTCGCACGGTGAGCCCTTACTGTGCGTCAGGAGCCACTCCCCGCTGCTGTAAATGGTCACCATGGAGACGGAGGTCTGCCGCCGCGGGCCATTTGACCTCTGACCTCCACAAGTGAGTCCAAGACTCTCCCAGTAAGCGCAGGTTAACCGCTCGTACCTCCAGCATGTCAGCTGGAGAGCATTTCAGAGAAAACGCATAACATATGCTGCCATAATCATCCACTAAATATTGCCTCTGTTGTATTTCTGATTGATATCCAGTCCTTGTTTTTGATTGTGAGAGGCTGCTCACCCTATGAAGACTCATATTGACCTTCTTTATTTATTCAATTCATTCTTTTTTTCCTCATTTTTATTAACCGTTTGTGCAAAGGGAAGCAGGACAACATTTTACAATCATTTTCAAGATATATTCAAGAAATGCAATTAAAATATTTTTTTAATATGACAAACATTTTCAAAAGTTGAATCAAAAAAGTAATGTAAAGATATAATAGATGAATAAAATTAGAGCTGAAATGAAACAGAACCATAATTTAAACGACAACAAATTCACAAATGGATTTATTGTTTACTGTAAGTCATTGTAAGTAAAAACAAAACAGATTTTCATGAAATGGAAAATCTTTGGGGTTTTGACATTTTTTCAGACAAAACAAGATATTTGAAGCTGTCATCTTGACCTGTGGGACACTGACGGACAGTTTTTAAACTACCTTCTTAGGAAATACTTTGCATATCTATTTCATTATTAATTTCATTGTATTATCCTTGCAAGTTTTACAGTGTGCGGGAGTTTGTTTGTAAACTTTATATACCAACCAAATAATTAAAAGGTGAATCAAGAAAACTGGTAAATTAATTAGTAATGAAAGTAATCATTAGTTGCAGCCCTAATAAAATGTTTCAGAAACTTAATGTCATGATAAGCATTGTGATGTACATGTTTCAGATGATCTTGACTTTTTTTCTATTGTTGATTTTGAAAGAATCCTTGAATCAAAACGTCTAAAAAATAAATAAATAAATAAAAAATCACTCAGTCGAAAAACAAAGTGCTAGTTTGTTTCTGTACTTTAAGTAAAAGCTTTGAAAGTCAATGGAACGATTTTTTTTTTTTTTTGCACTAAAACAAAGTGAGATGAAGTCAAAGAGGTGACCTGAATGAGTGAATAGAAGACCATCTGCCTTCCTAGAAAATCATTAACACATCTACCACGTTAACAAAGGACTCTAAAGAAACAGGACTAAAGTGCTTTACAGAGGACAGAGAACACACGTAGTCATGAATGCGAGCGGAGACCGTAACCTGGGTCCCTCTCAGGAAACCTGCATGAATTAAAGACTGCAGGGAAGTAAAATAAGGAGAAAATGAACATTTGATGAAGTGGGAGAGGACGTAAGTTGTAGACTGAGCTGAGTAAAGTCTGGAGCATGGTCTTGAATACTAATATGATGTGATTTCCTGATAATGGTGGGAAGCTCGTCCCACAGGGAGGGATTACAACTTTAAATGCCCACTTCCTTTTGATAAAGTTTTAAGAATTTCTGCATACTAATTAAAGGAACGTTTCCTTTACCAAAATGTCAATAAATCCCCAAACTATGCAGCAAACGGGCTTCTGTTCTGTGCAGGACTTTGCTGATGCTCGTTTTTCCCCATTTCTCACATAATATCAAGAACAGGTTAAAGCCGCTGCAATGACGTTTTAACTGGTTATAAAACAGTCTCATTTTAATGCTGATGCCTCTATTACCTCTTTCACACTAACGACCAGGATCGGACCTGAGTTATCTGACCCGTGTTCAGCCCTTCTTTTGTCTAATGTCAATTCAAACCAAGCCAGTCAACACGGGTTGATCCCTGTGTAGTCTATATTGACGTTTATTTTATGGGATTGTTCAGGTGCCGCTGGAAATTCCACCCGATGTCCCAACTTTTCCGCTGGATGTCCATTACCTTCCGTGTTCTTTGTGTTGGCATTCTAAATTCCAGTGGATTTCTGAGGACTATGGTTAACTGCTCCTCAGATCTCTGCAGGGTAAATCCAGACAGCTAGCTAGACTATCTGTCCAATCTGAGTTTTCTGTTGCACGACTAAAACAACCTTTGAACGTACACATGTTCCACCAAAACAAGTTCCTTCCTGAGGCTATTTTGCAGCGGCACTGGGGCTCTGTTTGGCGCCCAAGACAATTGTGATTGGTTTAAAGAAATGCTAATAAACCAAAGCACGGTTTTTTCCCCATCCCAGAATGCTGTGTGGATTAGCCAGACCTTCCTCCGCAGCGATGCAGGCAGTTTATACGTTATAATCAGAGAACAGCTAACATCACATACTCCAGTCGAGATGTACACCACCAGAACTAGTGTTTTGTACTTGAATTCCTCACTGTACAGTACGCTCTCCAAACATAGCACAGAGAGAGAACAAAAAAAATGTATGTTGATCATAAATCGATTACGAGGGGATAACCTTTCTCTGATCGATAACATTTTAAGTGAAGTTAGGCTTTGATGCCGGCTTCCCAACTCATTTTAAAAAAAGACGTGAACTTTGGTATTTTTAAAGCTTAGGTGGATGGAGGCAGCGGTAGAGCAGCAACTCCTGTGTTCTGTGAGGTAAAATGACTGGTTTTGTCGGAGTCTGGTGACTTCAAAGAGAGCAGAGATAAAGGCTTCAGTTCCCCGTCAGAAAGGGTTTAGAATGTTTCATTATTATTGGATTTGAAAACAGTTGAAAAACAATGTTTTTATTTGTTAGTTGTACATTTGTATTCTTTAATTTGTTATACATATTTTATTAATTTAATCACTTTTTTGTTTCTCTATATTTTGTACTTTTTCTGTCCTTTTACCTCCCATTGTTATACTGCTTAGATCCTCCTCCAGCCCTCCTGTGAAGAAGCTACATTTTGTATACGGTTCAGTTTGAGAGACGTTTATTGCGTAATATGTGTAGAATAGAAAGATCGTGTGGTGTATTATACTTCAAAGAAGAGAACAGAAGAGGGTTGAGAAACATTTTCCTAAATTACAGCTTAAAAAGTTGGAAACATCAAAGCGTGCAATTAATTCTGTTACCCGCCTCTTGTTTATAGTTTTAAATGCTTTTTTCACTTAAAGTTCACTTTAAGGTCCATTCCATGATACATTCGTCTGTAAATTCAGTTGTAATTGTTTCTTTTTACTTTTTCTTTTTGCTGTAATGCAGCCGTAGCTAGATGACAGTAGAGAGTAACGCTGCTGGATGAGGTTAAAGGGCGATTTCACTGCACCGTCCCAGAGTCAGAGAGGTGAAATCAGATTGGCTCTTTGGAATTTAAGCATCAAATCATGTCAGGAACTAAAGTGCTTCTAAGATCAAATGTTTCAAGAATTTATTTTAGGAAATCAAGGTGTGTGTGTGTGTGTGTGTGTGTGTGTGTGTGTGTGTGTGTGTGTGTGTGTGTGTGTGTGTGTGTGTGTGTGTGTGTGTGTGTGTGTGTGTGTGTGTGTGTGTGTGTGTGTGTGTGTGTGTGTGTGTGTGTGTGTGTGTGTGAGATCCTCCCCATTTGTGTGATTAGTGGTGTGCAACACTGTGATCCTCCCCTCTGATCACACCACCAGCCTCTGATAACACACAGAGTCAACACTGCCTTATAATACGATACGATACTTTATGAAACACACAATATATGAATATATGATAATTATATAAAAAATGTAAAGTGTGTGTGTGTATGCAAATGTGTCGGTGTTTAGCCCACAGCCTTTAAGAGCCACCCATCTCAATGAGTGGCTAATCTCTGTTCACAAGACCAGTCACAGCCCCCAAAAATATTAGAGAAGGACGAACCGAGCGCCGCAGTGCTCAGCCGGCCGCTAAATGACCCAGAAATCCCATCCATCTGGAGAAATGTCACAGCGCTCATCAAACGGCCACGGATGGGTTACTGGGTTATTAAGTGTGTGTGTGTGTGTGTGTGTGTGTGTGTGCTGAATGGGGTCAGTGCTGTACGGACCAGCCAGCCAGAGCAGAAGAAAACACAATCAGTTATTTTGGCTTAATCTGAATCTTCTCCTGCCAAGCTGCACACCGGCCCACAATGCACTGCAGTCCGAATGGACACAACTCTCATTTGTGAGAGATTGTGTGTGAGTCTGCATTGTATGTATACTTGTGTGTGTGTACTTTCGTCTCTGGGAAAGTATGAGTGGGCACCACAGTTAGTTGCGTGTGTGGGTTTATTGTGATTATGCCTGATTTAATGTGTGTGTGTGTGTGTGTGTGTGTGTGTGTGTGTGTGTGTGTGTGTGTGTGTGTGTGTGTGTGTGTGTGTGTGTGTGTGTGTGTGTGTGTGTGTGTGTGTGTGTGTGTGTGTGTGTGTGTGTGTTTCTCTCTGTGTGCGTGTGTGCCTCGGAGGATCCAGTCCCCAGCTGGAAAATCGAGTTGGAAGCTCAGATTATTATCTTCATTTATGTACATCCGAGCTCATCGCAGAACTAATTTTATTCAACCCCCATTTTGCAGATTATTTCTCCTCTCTGTCTCATCCTTCCTTCTCGTCATGTTATTGATTGGATTATCGTATGAATAATGAAATGATTCCCTTTACATTGGTTTGTCTCAGTTTATTTATGCAGAACTAAAACACAGAAGCATAGTGGGAAGTAGAAGTTGATTAAAATAAAAGAAACGGATGCAATCACCAGTGAGCAAGATTGAAAACAACAAGATGCTTGTAGGAATGTCTCACCTTGATGCTAACGAGCTAAACTACAACATAATGTGAGAATGACACACAAACGGCAGCATAAACAACACACTGCACGATTCAAATATCTATAAGATGACAGGGGCTGTTACATTAATATTAAATGGCTCTAATGCAGGAAATGAAATCATGGGAGAAGTTAATGTGGTAATGAGAGAGAGAGGATATGTATGTGTGAGAGAGAGAGTGTGTGTTTTGACTTTATACACAGAAGCAGCTCCTAGTTTCATTATGCAATCTATGTGTAAAAGACTCCAGAGACTCTCAGTAAGAATTTAAAATGAAAATCTTTGTAATACTGAAAAGGAGAAAGCATTCGTTTCTATTTTGGATCACACAGTTTGGTCCAGTTTATGTGTGATTGCTGATTTGGAGGATTTTAATCTGTCTACGGATAGATTATTGTGGAATATCCTGAATAACCAGTGTGTTGGATTTAGGGCGGGGGGGGGGGGGGTCTATTGGCAGAAATAGAATATAATATTCATAATTATTTTTTTATGTATGTATGATCACCTGAAACTAAGAATTGTGTTTTCATTACGTTAGAATGAGCCCTTCATATCTACATTGGGAGCACTGCTCCTTTTTTTTTAAATTCAGAACTGAAAAAGCATTTTGAATGAATGACAAACGGCTTCCATCAAAACTTTAGTTTAACTATCTAATCTAACTGCAGGCAGTTGGTTAACTGGGAGCTAAATGCTAACAATGCCAACATAGCTCAAAATAACAATGGTATAGCATGATGACGATGTTTAGTAGGTGTAATGTTCACCATTGTAGGTTAGCGTGTGAGCATGCAAACATTTGCTAATGACCAATAAACACAAATTACAGCTGAGGCTGATGGGCATTAGTTAGTGCAAAACATCTGCATTAGTTTTGCAGATGTTTAGCAAAAGTATTGGACTAATTCAAATGTTTGACCTGATGTAGGCGCTAGAGGAAAAGTCAGAGGATCACCAAAGTCAGTATGCTTCATCTTCTGGGGAACATGAACATTTGTACCAAAATTCAATCCATCCAAACAAGATGTTCCAGTCTGGACCAATTTACCCATCCATAGAGCCACACCACTAAAGAAATGCTTCTTAATTTTACTCTCTTAACCCTCATTGTTCTCCTTATTGATCATTTGAGGCTCACTGATGTTCCCTGACCTCTGACCCTTTCTCATTATTATATTGACCGCTGGTGATCCTGACGACCTAAAATAGATTATTCTGTCGGAGTTAAGGAAGCAGCTGTATCGAAGGCTGAATCATCATTTAACAATGATTTGTCAGAAACCCTTTCTTACAACAATAACAACTTATTAATAAACATAGACTACAACAACTGGTCATGCTGCAAATAACGGTCAGTTGCCAACACGAGTATTGTTACTATCGCCGTTAAACCCATCTGGAACTAGAACCATCTGAGTCTGTAAATGAACAAGTGGCTTCAGCATTAAGCAATGAAACGAAAATATTAATCTTTTTTAATCTATATGGTTTTGTCCCTTTTAGTCTGAGGTAACCGCTTCAAATGTCTTGTTTTTATTCGACCGGCTGTCCGAAATGCAAAAATACTCAATTGCAAGGATTTAAAACCAAGGAAAAAGCATTTTACCTGACGAATGACTATAGTAATGAAATGGTCTCAATATTTTCTGCTGATTAGCAGCTCTATTAATTGACGTTATGTCTTTTCATCTCAGTAAATGTTGGTGAACTTAGCGTGTGATAACAGCACCTGCGACCAGCAGGGTCTGGGCAGTTTATCAGTGACAGTGGGTGAAGGGGAATTATTTTTGTTGTATTGATTATTGATCCACATGGAATTGGAGTCACATGCAGGTCAACGATCTTTGATGAGATTTAATGCGATTTCTCAGATTGTTCTTCGAACACCTCCCTCTTTATTCTCCTCCCATCTTTTCTTCTCCCACCCTCCTCCTCCCTCGCTCCCTTTCCAACCATTTTCTCCTTATTACCGCCCTCCTTACCTCATTCTCTGCTGCCTTGTGCCATCAATCTCTCCGCCCCTCTTTTCTTGGTGCTATATTTCCTCCTCGGTGGCCCGAGTCATCTCATTATTTGCTTGCTCCTTTGTACCCTTTATCCCTGTGCCCTCCGTCTCCACTTCACCCTTTCCCCACCTCTCTGCCTGTTTGCTTACCTTCCTCTCATCCCTCCCTCCTTCCTTTCCCCCCTCCCTCCCTCCAGTGTCCGGGTCAGGGCCCAGGGGAGCGAATATAGTCTTGCACATGTACCAGGGCCCTGAATAGTTCTCTCAGCGGGGAGCGATTTGCCGGCCTGGCTGGGATTTTCTAATGAGCTTTGAGAAAGGAGGGGGGTAGTTTTGCGGGTGAAGATGCCACATTCTCTGTTACCCAACCTTCCCCGTTCCTTCCCCCCTTCTTTCCCCTGGTTAAAGCACATTAATTAAAAGCTCAGTTGCGTTCTCTCTCTTATCAGTGAGAGTTGAGCACTTACTGTAAGCCTCCAGGGAGGGCTCCACAGCAGGCCGGGTGGGTAGGGAAGGGGGCGGGGAGCCTCCAGGAACTGCGCTAATTTCAGCTACTGGGCTGGTGGGGACGGCTGCTAAGGAATTACTGGCGGTGGTACATTCATGGCTGATTATCTCTGTGACTGTCTAGGAAGAGATTGTGCTCACAGACAGACGATCTGCCTGTCAGTCACAGTTCTGGTCTCATTTCACATTCGCACGCACTTTTTTTTTTTTTTTTCTTCTGTCGCTCCCATCAGTTGCCGGGTAATTTGAGCCGGTCGCCTGAAGCCAAGAGAGACTCAAAGAGCAGCGGTAGTAATCGAAATGAAATCCTCAACCTTTATTGTGTCAACAGTAAATCCTGCAATAAAAAGAGTAACAAATATATTAATATATTGTAATACAGGTTGCAAGGAGCCCTCGAAGAATGTTAATAATATCCAGCTGTGCCTTCTATGAAGATGGCAAGAGTCAGCAATAATTGTTGTTCAATATGACTTTTAATATTACAATGGTTATTAATAATGATGTCACTTTAATCCCCTGAAGCCGGCTGTGAGCCCATGTTTTTTCTTGCTGTTACCAGTGCCTGTCTTGGTTTAAGATTAGGAACTGTACACATACAAAGAATTTCATTTCTTTTGCTCAACATCTTTTTGATGGATTGTTTCAAATGTTTGTACAGATGTCCTTTGTGCCCAGCAGATGAATCCTAATAACTTTGGTGATCCTCTGAATCCTTAAAAACTTCTTTGTCCAATACTTTGGTTCATCATCAAATACCTGCAAATCTAAAAAAAAATCCAATCAGCCTCAACTGTACATTGTGTTTAATTAGTGACTGTTGCTATGCTAACATGCTAAACTAAGGTGATGAACATGCCAAACATTATACCTGCAGCATGTTACTATTGTCATTTTGAGCATGCTGAATTTAGCATAAAGCACTTCTGTGCCTGAGTGCAGCCTCACAAAGCTACTAGCATGGCTGTAGACTGTTAGGATTGGTTTCTGAACGGCCACACTCGAAGGAAGAATGAAAAGCCTGCCGTCACAGTCGCAAGTCGGGGGAGACACGATATTGTTTAAATATGGGACGCACATTTTCAGACAGTATCTCGTGGAACACATTCAAAAAGTGAAAGAAATAGTTGTTTTATGAACAAAAAAAGAGCTTGAGAGAAGTTCAAACCCAGCTTACCGTCTCACATCCACTGCGTGAATTGGCAGTGTATGTTGGGTTGACGGTTTCGGAAATGTGCCCCAATGCTGACATCTGAAAGGTGTCAGGGGAAGGGGTTTTTGAAGCTTGTTGACCACCCAAAAAGCACTTCTGGTGAAGTTCACTGGTGCATTTAGTCCTGTTTTCTAATTCAAGAGGAGAGTCTGATCCCGGGCTTGCTTTTAAAAAGAACAAGTGCATGCACCTCTTACATTTGATTTGTCATTAACAGAAAATAGCAAAAAGAGATGCATAATGGAAAACTATTCAGTGATAAAAGGGAAATGAAATCAGAAGTAGCCTTTTAATGACACATGGCTCTCCTTTACATGATAGTACCTTAACCACTTTTAATACTAAGAGTATCAGTATTGGTACAGTGATTCTGGCCCTGGTATTACTTGGTATCAGATTAAAACCACATTCTTGGGTATTTCCCACCCGTAGTTAATGGCAGAATTTGGTATCCCTTACACTTCTACATTTCCACTGCCAAATGAAACAGATGATGGATATTTGAAACTTTGAATGAATTTAACATCTTTAAATCCAAGATGCAAGATAGCAGAATAGGATTGTTACCTTATATGTCCAATAAAAAAGTGAAATGAAGGCAACAAATGAAGATGTTTACAAAATGTAAAATATAAAATGTAAAGTTTGGCACTGTGTTGTTGTTTGTCTTGCAGGTTGCAGCCGTTCATCAGCAGACAGCCCAACAAGAAGCTGGCTGTGGAGCAGGTGAGCCTTCGTCCATCTTCACCACATCTGCTCTTCGTCTCCGTCACTCACTCGCCCTCTGCTTGGTCTTCTCACTCGCCCACTTAGACCCCGCTGTGCCCTCCTGCACTCAACAGAGACACACACACACACACACACACACACACACACACACACACACACACACACACACACACACACACACACACACACACACACACACGAATACTCAGTCACCCAGTCAGTCACTTGAACAGATAACTTCCCCTTTCGCTTTTTCCTCTAAAACACTCTCACGTTATTCAGTCACTGTTATCTTCTCTGCCTCACTCTCTTTCTCACTCACTCACGCGCACACACACACACACACACACACTCACAATACTTTTTTTTTTTTTTTTTTTTTTAAGATTATTTTTTGGGGGGGGGGTTTCCCTTTATGCGATAGTGGATATACAGGAAAGGGGGAGTGAGAGAGGGGATGACACACAGCAAAGGGCCGCAGGTTGGATTTGAACCCGGGCAACACTGCAATGGACTCGGAGTATCACCAGACTTTTACCTTTTCTAAAAGAGATCCAAACCCAGAGGCTTCCTATCTCCACATAATGAAGCTGTGACTGTAACAGAGGCTGTAATTCCCCCTCAGTTTCTACTGCTCGACCATTTAAAATCTAATTGCTGATTGCTCAGATCTCCTTCAGAGCAGACGGGCGATAAATGAATCTCCACTCAGACCGTGTGAGAGGTGAACCTCACTTAGTCTTTGTTTGCCCTTCCATTATTACTCCTCCTCCGCTCTCGTTCTCCCTCCAGGGCGTTCACTGCTCCTAAAAACCTCTGACAGGGTCTTAAAATAAATACGGCCTTAAACACGGACATAAAAATGTTTTAAACAGCACTTTAGAGGGCTGTTTTTATCAGCCTGCAGTGATGGGCTTCTGTTGACCCATCGTCAGCTTTTAGATGAATCCAGAAAGAATACAATATGTGCCCTATCTGCTTAACTAAACCCAGTTAAATGTCATGTCTTTGAACAGGATGTCCTCATGCTGCCCATTTATAGCTTCACAGCTTTCAGCAGCCATCTTCAGGGAGATATAGGCCACTTTTCCCAACTTTGTTTCTTAATTTGATTTTAAATTGGACCCAAATTCAATCACAGGTAGCTTCACATCATCTTCAAAGTCTTAACAGTGGCTTTCTGGACTTCATATACACTCTGTGCTGCTCTTTTTCTATTCCCCCATATCTCATTTTACACATTCCTAACTGTCCTTTCTTCGCTTCCTGCTTCACATTACTGCTGATCTGTCTTCTTTCTGATGATTTACTTCTCGCTCTTCACCACTACTGCCATGTTCCACTTCGTCACTCCATAAAGAAGCAAAGTGGCAGGAGTTATTTCAGGAGTCCAATGTTTGGGAAGTTAAGGTCTTGTTAATTTTTCAGCATATACAGTATAGTGTTAGGTGACTGACAGTCAGGGCACTTATAAGCTCAGATAGACATAAAACTCTTAACAAAGATACCTTGTTCTGGGAGAAAAAGGCAAAGCTCAGCTTGCTCTTTGCTCAGCTTATTGTTGGAGCAACACAGAGTAGCAGGAAAAACCTGGCTGTCTATTTAGACTGGACTAAGGTCCGTTGAAAAGTTGGCGTTTTATGAATTTTTTTGATTTTGATGATATTTCGATGAATATACAGTATGTTCAACATGCAACATGTGTATATATGATCAGCTGTAAAACCACTCTGCGTTCTGCTGGCTATGCCATTTTAAAACAAAATACATTTGACCCGGTAAGTTTTGGTTTCACACTGCAGTTATGCAAGCGCACTAAAGATTTGTACGTGACAAACTACGTCCTGCCGTCATCACATACGTGAGCTGCGTCTCCAGATACTTCTAATTGATTGGGTTGTAGACAGGCTTCCCCGTCCTCTCATAGCCTCTCTTTGTGTCAGAGTTTTTTCAGCTGACTGCTGCTCTCCCCTACTGCCGCGGCTCTTTTTGTTTTGTTGTGATGTTGAGAAGCAAGACACGGGAACTTTCTTTCTGGAGCATTTATTCAGAGACAAATGGAAACCTACAATGTACATTTACTACCACTTAACAAGTAAACTGCTGATGTATTCTCTGCTCTGATAGCCGACAGCTGTGTGCTCTGAGCACATTCACCGTCACATTCTCTCTCATCTAGCCTACACACTAAGCACCGAGCTATTCCCCGGTCTTGTAACACAAGGAGAGCCTGCCAGAGCTTCTTGTATTTGGTCCGAAAGTCCGAACCATCCAAAAAAATGCTTTCACACTATAAATGAACCGGACCATGTTCAGTTTGGTCCGGACGAAGACCACCTCTTTTTATCGGACCAAACTTTGGTCTTTTGATCCGGACCGTGGTCCGGGGGAGGTTTCACACCGGTAATGGTTGGTTCGGATCAAATTGAAAAGTCCGAAAGTCCGGAACCAAATGAGGTAGGTGTGAAAACGCCCTAAGACAACTAGGAGGAAGCGCTACACTCAAACGTGGGGCACTGCTTGAACTTTCTGAGCATTGCACTCAAAGTTTATATTATTACAACCATGACCTCGTTGCCGCTGACCTTTGAAAGTGCAACCAATGAGAAGGTAGCCGGAAGCTTTAAGCGGTACGGTATACTAGGGCTGGGCGATATGGCAAAAAATATGATCACGATCATTTTTTCCATATTGATCAATATTGATATTTATCACGATATATAATTTGATAATGCAGCAAGTTTGAAGAGTATCCTGATAATGACTGAAGCCTGAAGAAACCAGAGGGTTCATTAGTTAAACTTTAGAATATAGTTTATTAACATAAAAAATAGAATAACATGAACTGTGCAAACATGGCTTGGTTTAGAATATATTGTGTGATAAAAGAATATATTGAATAACACCTAAATGTAAACATTTAACTTTGCAAACATGCTTTATCTACCTTAACAAAACAGTACAAGTTAGTAATGTAAATGCAAATAATGTAAATAAAACTAAAAGATGTGACTACTATCACATTCACTTTTTCATATGGGGCAATGGTCGCAAAAGATTGTTTTTCAGCCCCGCTAGCGCTGCTAACAGCAGAAGAACCACTAGGACGTTGGACAAAACTTGTGGGCAGACTAACGTTAACATGGGCCCGCATTTTCAAACTCTCGCTGTGTTCGCTGGGATGGGACCCAACTTTTCAACTGACAGAAAAGATTGGTTGTGTTTCCCGTCTTGGTCGACACCGACCAACGGCATATTTTGCAGACCATGTTAATCTGCGCTATTGTCGCTTTTGAGATATCCAAACCATTTCCATATAATTTACTTTTTTGTCAACAATTTCCTCAGCTTTGGATGATGACTCAAGTTCACTGTCGCTTTCGTGCCCATGCCCCTCGGTTCCACTCATTTCTTCACCACCGGTAGCTCAAACAATGCTTTGCGTAGGAAATGGGCGTGTACTTTGACGGGCAAGCCAAAAACTTCTTCTTCTATTGATGTTTTTTGGCAGTTGGCAAACAACTTTTGGTGTGCATTACCGCCACCTTCTGAAATGGAATGGCATTTATTTCTGCTATGTGATAGGCCGTTAGACCTATCCAAATCGATTAAAATACGTCCAAGTTAATCATTGTTATCGACCTGAATTTTATTGCGATCCCATATCGAGATTGTTTTATCACCCAGCCCTACGGTATACCTACACTGCACTTTGCCTTTGAAGTGTTTGCACTATGCTCTGCACCCTAAGTCATGATTTTACCATTGATCAGTGTAAGTGGCTTTACACTGTTCTTACGCTGATTTACAACTAGGGTTGGGTACCGAAACCCGGTGCCTAAAACGACTGGAATCTTCCGGACCGAATAGTAACGCAGATTTCGGTGCCACTTAAATGCCTGTGCTGCTCTCTGGTGCTCCGAAATGGACATTACAGGCAGCAGAAGCATCACTGCAACACTGAAGCATATTACACTTGGCAGAAGGTAACGTTAGCCTACCGTTAGCTAGTAGCTGGCTTAAACACGGTTAAAATGCTGACAGCTAAACTGCCGTGTGGCTGTGTTTTTACTGGAAAGGATTCCAATAGTGGGACATCCAACAGTCTGCAGCTAAAAACACAGAGGAGACTAACTGCACCATTGCCACTGCCGAGTCGGAGAAACAACACAGACTGGACTTAATGGTGCGTTCACTTGCAACTCGTGAAAGAGTAGAAGTGTTGAGGAATGGTTACTAAAAGAAAACTTTACAGTGGGTAAAATAGTTCCAAAACGAGTGCCTCCTCTGCCATATATTCCTCCACCCTTTCCTGCTGTTGTTCTCCTATTAAAATCTCCCTCTCTTTCTTCTTTTCTCACCATTTCACTTCATGCTTCATTCCCTCGTGTCCTCATGTCTTCTTGTTAATGTTTCGCTCTGCTGCTGTCCTCTCTTTTCTGTAATTCTCCTTTTATATTTCCTCTCCTTCTCCACATTCCTTTCCATCCCTTCATCTCTCTTCACCTCTTCCTCCTGCTCTCAGTCTTTGTCTCACTCTCCATCATGTGCTGTTGGCAGCTCTGAATGGGGAGCTCAGGCTCTGTCAACCAGTATAAAAACATTGCCACGAGGGGCCGGGTCAACAAGGCTTGTTACTTAGCAACTCCCTCACCTCCCCTGGGAACTGGAAGCAAACGGCCGTCGCAATTGGCTTAGGCTGCTCCACGCTCACAGCTCCTGTTATGTAATGTTGCAGCAACAGGGCCAGATTGAAAAGAGATGTTTGTGCGTTGGGTGTCACTTGCCAAACTTGTTCTGTTGGGCGCTTAACAACAAACTGATTTCCTTCACCCTCAATTGTGATCCAGCAATTAGTCTGTACATTTTTCAAACAAGCCAAGGGAGGAAACAATCCCTTCTCAAGGCAGAGAAGGAGTAACAAGTTAATTTCTACCAATTGAAAGTGTCCCAGCTGTCCCACCCTCTCCCTTCTTCCTCTACTCCCTTGAACCACATTTGGTCTGAAGCTCCGGTGGAGGGAGCAGACAGCACAGGGTGAGACGTGGGGATTTTCAGAGAGGCTTAGAAATCTGAAAGGGGTGATGAGGTCACGGGAGAGGGGCTTTGAACTGCAGACAGTCACTCTGGCGTGGCAGCTATAGTCTGCTTATGCAAGCAATCGTCTTTGCAATTGATTGGGGAGTCTATTTGAAGTTGGGTTCTCAGAGATGCTGTCTGGCCAGCGGGGCGGTGGTAAACCACATGGCGAGCAGCGTTTTCAGCATGTCCTGTAGAAACGCAGTGACCTTCTCTTTCACCCGATAAAGCAGAGAGGCAGAGGGCTGAACCAGCTGTGATTGTTCAGCGCTTCCTGTCTTAAAACAGACAAGATTATTTTGCTAACATCGGTGTGAGAACCAGCCCGAGCAATTGTTGCATTTGTATACGTTATCAAAGACTTAAAGGGATAGTTTGGATCTGTTGAAGTGTGGCTGTATGAGCTACTTCTCCATAGTCAGTGTGTTAGCTACAGTAGATAGCGGTCGGCACGCCCCCAGTTTGGAGAAGTAACCTATGTTCTGCGAAGTAAAATGACTGTATGCAAGTATGTAAGTATGGTGGATTTAAAGAGCGTGATATAACGGCTTCGGTTTCCCGTCGGAAATGCCTGTTGATTTGAATTTAAATGAACCTAAGCTTAAAATGTAGCTGCCGGACTCCTCCTGCCTTTCTCTAAACCGGGGGCGTGCCGACCTCTGTCTATTGTAGCTAACACACTGACTATGGAGAAGTAGCTCATACAACCACACTGCAAAAGATCCATACTATCTCTTTAAGATCTGCCAGTTACACAAGATGCTATTTCTTAAAAATCAAGGCACATTTATTATCTTTCAACAACAAGGCAATTCAAAGTGCTTTACATTTAAAAAAAATAAAGGTATCAAACACGGTATAAAAGAAACATCAAATAATGTAAATAAAACAGATTAAATAGTAGAGTAAAAATGACAATATAGCTACAGTGCAGTCCACGATATGAGCAAATTGTCCCAAATTTAACTTAATAATTGCTATATGATACTTTACGTTTGGATTTAGGCAGAAAATAGTTTTATTGCAACTCTGTTCTGCATCGTAGAAATAGTTTTTATGATGCAAATCATGGCCAGAACCTAGCAACTGCTAAACAAAACGTGCAGCATGTGGAAAACCAAACCAACAGGGACATGATTAACTTAACTTTGGAGTTTTCTGTAATTTATACTTCCTGGTTGTCATGCCATTTAAAACACTTGGAGACATGGCATTAATCCAGACTGTGGTTTGCTCTCCGTTAATTTACTTCTGCCAGTTGTTCCATGCATGAGTAACTGCAGGCGATCAGATGTCAGCATCCTCACACCCATAAAACCCTCTGAGCGCTTGTTTCCTGTAGTTGGTTGGAGTTGCCTTCTCACTCCTAAGGAGCTGTGTTTTTTTCTCGTTAAAGCACTGAGACACAGACAGCTAACAGTGTAAATACTCCAGTTTGAGTCTCTGCTTCTAACATGCGACACAATGTTTGTAGTGCATTATCTCATGTGAACAGTAATGTCTAATAGCAACACAAAAACATTTTGCTGGTCCCTCTCCCCAGCTTTATCTCCTCTCCCAGACCCTTCATCCTGACCCATTTAACAGCTCTCACCTCCTAATTAGTCTAGAACACCATGTTTATGCTCTTATGAGGTCTTTTTAACTATTTTTCTTTATGTTTTCGCATTGTTGCCTGTGTTCACCAGCAGTTAATTACGCGTCCAGTTCCTGTGACGGGGAGCCTGGCGGGGTTAGAGTCAGCAGGGATCCACAGAGGGGAAAGGGAAGGACAGAAGGGAACGAAAAAGGAAAGCACTGGGATTTTGCGGTGGATATTTTTTCTGCTCATATTGTTGGGTAAAATCAAAATCTGAGGATATAAAAAGCAGAAGAAGTGCAGAAAAGTGGGGAGGACTGAGATAGAGTTGGAGCCAAAACGAGAATCAATGTGCAAAGGAACAAAGGAAGGAGAGAAGGATGAAGTGAGGAAGGATGTGGGTAGGAAAAAAAAAGAGCCAAACTAGAGGAAGCATGAAATAAAAGAAAGGTGGGAGGAAAGGAAGAAGGCAAATTGGAGGGAGAGATGGCAGAAAGGAAGGGCCCCAGCAGAGACTTTAACAGCCTGTTGCTGAGGAGAACAGAAAAATCTCTCGGTCACACTGTGGACCCTCCACCTGCTTCTCTTCCAGCTTTATAATTAGCCCTGCCTGAAAGGAAACTGATAACATGCAGGTTTTCCTTTTAGTTGCTGTGGAAAAAACTAAAGATGATGGGTGTCCTCTGCAGAAAGGTAGATTTGTTTCATTCCAAAGCTGGAATGGTCTGCAGCATTTACACAGAAAGCAAAGTGAAAGTCTGGTTTTAGATATTTTATTAGTTTCTCGGGTAGAAATGAAATCCTCCTCACCGTGCACGCCTGTCTTTCCTGGTGTCACAGTTTGTTTGCCTTTAGATATCTGAACAGTTCATCACTAAGCAAAACAAACACAGCTCAGATTGAAGTAGTTTTTCAGAACGAGATCCAAGTGTTTTCCAAAGGGGACATTTTCTGTGTCCACATCGTATTGAATCACTCATCATCAGGTGCAATAGGTCTGCATTGACTTGATTTGGCTCTGCTGCAGTGGAGCCATATTGATATGTTAACTGACTATGTACAAAAGTAATTTCTGATTGGCTGCCAGGTGTCTGTTATAGTCGTATAACCAGACCTCAAGCAAAGAACGGGTTAACCTCCAGTTTAAATCAATGGTAGGGGATTTGGACATGAAACACTCCTGGTTGAGTCATCAGTGCAAAAGATAATCAACTGTGTACTTAAAAATATAGCTAATAATAACATTGAACTCACCAAGTGTATTGCTAAGGTCTGGGAACATAGTGACATCGCTAAAACTAGAAGAAACTTGATGAAATAAACTTGATGAAAAAAAAAAAAGACGATTGCGGACCAACTGAATGCGTAAGTAGCCTAAAAATATACATTAACTGACCACTGCTCTTAATTGAAACCACCATACCATTCAAGAAGTTGGGCTAATTATTTGCAAAAATGAGCTGCTGTACTCTTTGCCTTAAAAGTGAGCAGAAGACAGCCTAATGTTGAGCAGGAAATGTCAATCAATTACAACCACTAATCTACAATTCTAGATTGTGATGTGTACGTCTCTCTCTCGTATGGGCTAAAATATAAATTACCAAAGTAACATATTATCTTCCACTGCTCGCTTTTCAGGCAATGTATACCACAGTCCGTTAATGGAAATAATGAGCCTAACTCCTTGAATGGTTTCAGTTAAGAGCAGTAGTTTGTAAATGTATATTTTTAGATATATCATTCAGTTGGTCCGCTATTATCTGCCACGCTTTTTCTCACTGTTTTTTTCTTTTCCTTCTTTACATATTTTATGCTTTGCCTCTTCGTAGCCTATATGGACATAGAAAAGACACTGAAAAAATTAGACTCTGGAATCTAGAAACTATGAAGATAATTAAGTGATAAATTGAATGCACACTTTAAACATGAATGTAACAGAGTGTAATCATTAGTTAAAATATAAGGTCAAAAACCATTGAGGTGTCCTCTCCCTGTTGTTTCATGGATGTACAGTATGTTCAGTAGCCTCAACTATATAGTTACTGGTCCAGTGAACTAAGACTATAACTAAGGAGGATTGTACAATTAGGATATAGGTATTTATAATTGTACAATCCTCCCAAATTGCAGTTCACTGGAGAGAACAAGCATTGTGTGCTAAGAATGCCAAATTAAATGCAAATGGAAGAGGAACATACATGGTCCTTTTTGTTAAAGAATACAAAATAAATAAATCAACTAAAATAATTAAGTGTATTTGTCCCTGACCAGTCTGCTATTGTTAGAACCACTAACACGTGTATATTACTTTATATATTATCCTTCATCACTGACTTCATTTAAAACACATTTGCAACTGTATCAGTCTTTTCTAATCATCTCAGCAACTGCCATAATATATTCACCAAACTTCTAACAACAAGCAGTTTTCATACAGCAATAGAACAGTAACAATGACTGTCACATGAATAATTATAAAAATAATGGTCACAACTTTAAATAATAACAGAGCTAAACTGATCATCAATATACAATTTATTGCAGGCTAATAAAAATAAGGTAAAACCACTGCTGAGTGAACAGAAAAGGCAGCAGTATTAATACATCCTGGCTGTTAGCCTGGTCAGGAGCAGGCTAGCTGCACAGAATAAATCTCCATGGTAACTTAGCTGCCTCTACTTTTGTGCAACCAAGTCAAGGCTAAATTCATCCAGGATAATTGAATATCTCGGCTTAATCCATTATCCTGGTTTTGTGCAACAGCCCCCTGGTTAACAAACCTCCGGGTTAGCCAAACTTATTTTGAAGCTACAACAAAGACAAATGGAAAAATAATTATCCAAGTGTCTGTTGCAAACATCCAACACACTTTGACCTACTGTACTTGCCGTAGTTGAGTCTCGTACCAAAGTTACAGGTGCGTTCACTTTTACTTTGACATGCAGTTAAAGGTGGACCGATTTTGGCAATGTCACTTTGTTCCCAGAGCAGCAGTTACTCAGGCGAGTACGATGTTACCATAACCCAGAGAACTGATGGCCAGAGCTACCAAAATAATACCCAAGATGTAATAAACTGTAGTTTCCATTTCAGCAGTATAAATCATTTCACTTGAAGATTCTGGATCTTTTGGAATAATGTTTTGTTCCCAATGAAGCATTCTCACACGGGCCTCTGACTGGCTTCTTCTCCATAAAACAGTGACTGAGGCTCATGGGTATAGTAGTATTTAGAGTCATCCACCAAACTGATGGGAAAAAAAGTTGAGATTATTAAAACTGATGATCAGACCATAACCTGTAGTATTGTTACACTAGGGACAGCTACGGCGTTCGACTACAGTAGCTACGTCCAAGCAGTAAACTGTCACTGGTTAAACGGAACTACCCTGCGTGAAACTGACCCCAAACTAACTGTTGTATTCACGCCTGTGTAAGTGGCCATTTTATTTAACAGTTTTTAGTTTGGTTTTTAGTGTTCATTTGATGGAACTGCAGTCCTTATTGTGGGAAAATGAACTAAAATATGAAACATTCACACTCGCAGTTTAACTCTGACATTTGTTTTGTCATCGTTTTCACTGCTGGAAAATAGTCCCCTCCCTGTCCTCTGACTTTTTATTACACCAGTTGTTTATCCTCTCTTTCTGGTGCCAACATTTCCTTCTGTTTCAGGCGGCTTGTTTTCTGATCAAAAACGCTTCAGTTTTTGTCTCCCAGCATACATCTGGAAAGACTCTCCTGGTTACAGTTACAGTTTGAATCCCCTGCAGTTGCCCACGGGGGGAAGTGGTCATATTCATGCGTAAACATTTGACAGCTCAGCCAAGACAATGTGAAAAGGGTGAAATGCAAAAAAGGCCCTCTAATTACATTTTTGCCCTTCATTTTTAATTTCACTGGCTTTTCATGAACTCTGAAGGGTATTTCCCCCCCGAGGATCTCTGGTTAATTTCTGACCCTTTTATACAATTCAAAGTACACTGTTGACTGCAGATTTTTTATAAGTAGAATCCTAAATGAGATAATAATGTAATGTAAGATGATAAAAGTGATGTTGTATTCAGTCATATATACGGGGGATGCTGCGGCAGATGAAATATCTCCTTCGCCTGCCCCAAAGCTCCCCACACACACTATCACTACCATACTACTGTTTATTATTTTTATAATTTTAAAGGAAGTGGGGCATATAAAACCAGATCTAGCTTAGATTTCCCCGGGGAAACTCATGTGTCACGCAGAGGAAAATATTAAAAAATACTCCACAACACACATCTGCTACCGACCAAACAATATTTCCTGTTTGCCCAGATTGCCAACCCCAACCCCCTGCCGGTGGCGGTGGGAGCCCCCGCCAGCGGAGTGGTGGTGGAGAGCGGCCCAGTGGTCTATGACGATGCAGCTGCTGAAGAGGAAGAGGAGGAGGAAGAGGAGGCTTGTGTCAGCGCCATGGAGCTGCTGGGTGGCAACGGTCAGTTTAAACCCATCGTGGTCTGTCAGACTTCTATTGATCACTCGTTTATTGTCATAAATTTAGACTTATTCTGGTTTGTAAGTAATTACACAAACAATTAGGCAACAAAAAAAGCATAATTGGCTATAGAGGCAACAAGAAGCACATTGGAGGAGCAGAAACCTACCAATATTTGACTGGTTTGTTGGTAAGTTGGCAATAAATACGTAATAATCTATTTAAGTTGTGTTTGATTAATTTTTCTGCTCATTGACAAATAAGTTATCAATTGTTTTGTTTGTTTCTTGAAATAAGACAATCAGGAAGACTGCTGCACAACAGTCAGGAAGAAATCTGAACTCTTGACTTTATATTCTTGAATGTAAAGAAAACAAGTTTGCTGAGAGACATGATTTGTACATTTGAGTCTTGTTGACACGAACAGTGGCAGACTGCTTTGTCACTTCTCAGTGGGACCGCAAGTGTCTGGATTGTGAAACAGTCTGAATGACTCTTTTATAATGAATGTGTGTCTGTGGCTCATGGCTCTGTTTGGGCTCAGACTCCTGCTATGTTTTAATGAGCCCTCGGTAAGATTACATTTCTTCACTTTACATCTCTGGTTGTTAAAAGTTAAGGCCCCCTAACTGTGCCGCAAAAAAAAGCAGGTCTGAGCTACTTAATTGATTCCTGTAGGGGAACTCTTTGTTTGTACTCCTGCCCCCTCCCTAGTGAGGTCAGGGCCAGCCTCAGAGCTGCACCTCTGGAGCTGGAGACTTGAAGACAGCTGAGCATGACGGACGCCTGCCGGCACTGGAGATTAAACCAGAATCTGTCACTCCGTTGATGGATTGTTCCTCCTACAGAGAGCCAAGTGACACTTTTTTACATTGTACTAGTCTGACTTGTTGTTGCTCTCCATGAAGTCACACAACACACAGCGTCTCTGTGGACTTTACTTTTCTCTTAATTATGTGGAAAGTAAGCATGTTTACTTCTTTAGCAAGTACGTGCAGTTCCACTCACAGTCACACATGGGAGCTGATATTTGAAATCAAAGTGTTTGTCTCTTAAAGCATCACTCGCCGTACATCTACAACAATAAAATGCAACATGCAGCGGTAATATTAATCCAAAAACATCAAATATAATAGTAAAAGACGTTTATCTAATCTGTCCCTCTGTGTCCCACCCTGCAGAATATGGAAGTGATGGAGATTACGACGATTGATTCTAGCAGTGGTCTTCACTGGGTTATTATCCCCAACTAGTATGGACTATTTTGAATCTTGAAAGTGTATCTCATGGTTACTACCAGGGACACACAATGGCTACAGCTACAGGTGGGAGCTGTGATGCCAAGAGAAACAAGGAATTCCCATCAGGAACAAATGGGTCGTTTGTGCAAGAAAACAAAAGCTGGAAATATCACACTCCTTGTCCCATTTGGCATCTCGATTGGACTGAACTGGGAGGACGCACTACTTGGATGCTGACAGAGATGGTGAAGTGGAAATAAAGGGATACAGGTATATTGATCAGTGTGGGTCACAGGCCACCTGTGGTGGTGGTAACGCAAAATCAAATGTAGGAAATATTCCAGTGACCTTTGGTTTGTGGATTTGCAGGTCAGAAGTCATTAAAACATAAAAAAAGAGGGCTAAACTTTTAGATGACTAGACTCCATATAATTCTTGATTCAATGGCATTGAAATGACTATATTTTAATGTAGTAAGGACCTCATTCACACAGAAATATAGTCATTTAAATGCTGCTGAAACAATAGTTATAGTAATGAAGACATAAAAAAAAACAAAAACAAACTTTTTCACAAAATTTTGCCCCGTCTTAAAGGGATAGTTCAGATGTTTGTTCAGTGTGGTTGTATGAGCTTCTTCTCCATAGTCAGTGTGTTAGTTACAGTAGATGGGGGTCGGTCCTCCCCCAGTTTGGAGAATCGGGCAGAAGTACCGACACGGAAGATGAGCAATGTCCTGCTGTGGACGGGAGCAGCAGCTAAACACATTTAAGACACCTGAAAACATCTATATCAGTTTAAGTGGACACTATATTTAGAATATTATTACCTCGCAGAACACAGAAGTAGCTGCTCTACCACTGCCTCCATCAGTTAGTTAGTTTGTGTTATTGTGTGAATCTGAACTAACTCTTTAAAACACCAAAGTCACACATTGACACAAATGCCTGTTATTGTCAAAGGAGTCTGGTGACTTTGAAGAGAGCAGAGCTAACGGCTTCATTTCCCCATCGTTAAGGGCTGTCTGACAGTAAGGTAAAGCACTGAAAATATTCTAAATGCAGTGTCCACTTAAACTGATATAGATGTTTTTAGGTGTCTTAAATGTGTTTAGCTGCTGCCCCCCCCGTCCACAGCAGGACATTGCTTATCCTCTGTGTCGGTACTCCTGCCTGATTCTCTGGCGGCATGCCGACCACCATCTACTGTAACTAACACACTGACTATGGAGAAGTAGCTCATACAACCACACTGCAAAACATCTGAACTATCCATTTAAGTTAGATGTCTTTTGTCCTGAAAAATACCACATCACTGTTTTCTGTGAAGCACTCATCAGGATGATTTTTTTATTTTAACAACTATCTCCTCTTTGTTTCACTGTGGTTTTATTGAGGTGTAATGTAGCAAAGAGAAAGGTCGAACAAAATGCAAAACATATTATCCTTGGACTTGCACTTTGCGTTCATAACACTCAAATATTTACTAAAGTGCTTCCTGATAACTAATTATGTCACAAAGCTAGTATCTCAACAGTGACATGTACTTAGAAACAAGCATCTAACAATCAGGTAGCGTAAGATCAATCAACAACCTCACTGCTCAGATCAATATTTATTAAAGCCTTAGGTGATAAGTGGCCGATCCATGCTGTCTGCTCTGCTAAGTATTACAATAATGTTGCCTTTTGAACAATTTAAGCAATCCCAGGTTATGTGCCAATGTTTGCTGAGATGTTATTAAATCCAAAAATAGATTTTAATTTCAGATCAAGTTCGCATTAGCAATTAGATGGTTTGATTGTTTTTTTTTTAAAGTTTCCATTAATTTGTTTCAGGCTTTTCTTAATTGTTTTTTTTTTTTGATGGAATTGCTTCTCTATGATTAATTTATGATATTGTGTCATTTGATTTATGTTTAATATTCTTCAATGTCCTGTCACGGGCCAAAGAGGCTTTAAAGCCAGGATGTATATACATTCTCTACAATGTTATATTTTCCAAACGAGAGAGGGAACCCGATGAGAGAATGGATCTATTTTGTATTTAAGATTTTATGATTTTTGTGTTGAAAAATGGTACTTGGGAGGTGCAAATGATTGTGGCCTTTACACTGTGTCCACACAACAGTATTTAATGAGGCGTCTTGATTAAACTCCACTGCCTCTGTGTCGCTGCTATTAGTCATGATGTTACATCTGCATATTGTTGTGTGCATTTGCTGCTACAGTAAAGATTTCACTAAACAATGGGGAAAATATTGCTTGTTTCTTTTTTGAGGAAATGTGTAACCATCTAAAAGCCTTATTACTTCATGCTCACTCCATTATGTTGACATATCAGCTCAATGGCAGTTGCTTATTTTCTGAAGCTGTTATTTCTGCTCTCTTTGAAGCCACCAGACTCCTTTGACAAAAAATTTATTTTATCTCACAGAACACAGGAGTTGCTGCTCTACCGCTGCCTCCATCGGTTAGTTAGTCAGAGATAACAGCTTCAGTTCCCCATCGTAAAGGGCTGTCTGACAGCAAGGTAAAGCGCTAAAAATACTCTAAATATAGCATCCACTTAAAGTGATATAGATGTTTTATGTTTAGCTGCTGCTGATGTCCACAGCTGACATTGCTTATCTCCCGTGTCAGTATTCCCACCTAATTCTCCAAACTGGGGATGGGCCGACCCCCATCTACTGTAACTACACTGAGTAACACACTGACTATGGAGAAGAAGCTCATACAACCACACTGAGCAAACATCTGACCTATCCCTTCAAGACCTGACAGACTGTCATGTGACTTGCACATTGCTTAGGAAGACTTACTTACTGCAGACGTCGAATAGTCTATATTCATGATGTTCACTTCCAGGATTGCACTATTGCTGCCTGAAATTCCGCCGGCTGTCCTTAGTTTCGGCCAGATTCTCGTTACCTTCCTCTTTCTTTGTGTTGTAATTCTAAACTGCGGTGGATTTCTGAGGACTATGGTTAACTGCTCCTCAGATCTCTGCAGGGTAAATCCAGACAGCTAGCTAGACTATCTGTCCAATCTGAGTTTTCTGTTGCACAACTAAAACAACTTTTGAACGTTCCACCAAAACCCGTTCCTTCCTGAGGCTATTTTGCAGAGGCACTGTTGCTCCGTCCTGCGTTTAGCGCCGCACAGAACAATTGTGATTGCTTTAAAGAAATGCCAATAAACCAGAGCATGTTTTTCTCCAATCCTGAAATTCTGTGTGGACTAGCCAGACCCTCCTTCACAGCGCTGTGGAGGAAGGTCTGGCAATGCGAGACTGACTTTGAATTGGATCTCCACTTGACTTGACCTCGTCTTGAATGATTTGAGACTGACTTACTTGACTTATTTTTTAAGGTTTATTTTGAGCATGGTGTGCCTTTTAGACAGACGCTGTTGGATGGGTAATGACATGCCGACTTAAACTGGCGATGTCGTGGTTAATGATCAACACCGTATCAGAGATTTGACTTGGACTTAAATACAGCTGTGCTCCTCACCAAGGATGGATTCCTGCGTCACAGTATCTCATTTTATTATTTACTTTCTCTTAATGTTTCTTGATTTTGTTAATGTTATCATCTTATGCTCACTTGGTACTTTTATGTCTATTCACCTGTTTCTATCAACTTTCTTTCCCCTTTTTTGGGGTGGGTGAGTTTTATTTTTTATTTTTTTTAAATCCCCTGGGGGTTTGTCTCACACACACTGTGTAGAATTGAACTCATCCTGAACTCTATTCATGACAGACTACAGTAGCAGGTCTATTCATGGCCTGACACAGTCTACCATCATCAGGGATGCTTTTGATCAGATGAGACAGATTTCACTGGTAATGCTGGATCACTTAACACCTGCACAGCATCACAGTTTTCTGAAGGTATTGTTGTTTCCAGAGATATTAGGTGTCTCCGGGTGTGTGAAGAGATTCTATAGAAAAGTGAGTCACTCCTCAGAGTGGGAGGAAATCTGAAACTGAGGAGGCACTTGCGTCACATGATGTATACTGAGCCTTTACACGCAATGATTTGTCTTGTCGGGGCAAATGGTGATCCAAAAAGTGTTATTGTTCCAGCATCAGCCATAGACACTGTCTATCTGTCATTCTGACCTTTCTTTGGAAATGCTTTGGGACTTTCAGGCCTTTGTTAAAGCCCATTTATGGTATTGTATGTGACTATAGTCTCTACCAATGGTGCAGGCTTTTGTAAACGATCCCAAAGAAAAAGTGATGCAGTCTGTGGTGCTCTGTCTCACCGGGTCAGATCTACTGGGGGACGATCAGCGTATATTGCTGTTTTATTGCCGTTCATTTCTTCTGGGAAACTACCATAAGGAGTTAAAGAGAAGAAATTCTGCATCAGTACCTCAGTTTGTATGACACAGATTCAAGCTGTAACACTAAACCCCAACATTAGGAACACCTATATTCTATAGCTGGTTAATTATTTAAATTCTGCAGCAGTATATATGCGTTTGGAACCAGATTACATGAGATCTGATTTAAAGTTTAATGGCGGGGGAAATTGGGTAAAATCTCTCAAGGACTTCCTGCTCCCTCAAAAAGTGCCATCATTTGTTTTAATTTTGTCCAACTGAATCAAACTGTAACCTTTTAAATGGTGAAGACGTTTACTAAATAAGGAAGTCTTTAATATTTCCTAAGTTAAAATAGGTATAATTAAAGCTGCAAGCAGCGTTGGACGGGCCCTCGCTCCTCTGCACGCATCAAGGTTACTGCCGGACGCCGCTTCTTGTGGCCGTGCATTTGGCACGGCACCTAGACACTGCAAATCGTCACCAATGAAGAAGGATCTCTCTGCTGAGTTCAATGACACCTCACACAAGCCTCTACCTTAAATGGTTCAAATGTTATTAAAGGGGGTGTGGCCTGAGAAGTGGGCGTGGTTAAAGTAGAGGGGGCGGCTCAGTATCACATGTAGACCACACATAAGTTTCATCTAAATCAGATGTTTGTCATGTAAGGCGGATTTGCTGTTGCCAGCGGGGGGGCGCTATGACCAAAAGTCAATTTTGGCCTGTAGATGTCCTCAGGCCTGGACCTTTGTAAGTCGTGAGAAATTTTGGGCAGATACGACAACGTACACTCAAGTTACAACAACTTCTTTGTTCATCGATAAATGCTCAAAATGGCCGCCACGCCCACACCGTTGGACGAAAAGTTTTGCTTTTAATAACTTTTCATCATTAAGGTCTTTAGATGACAGACTGAAGTTGAAGTCGATCTGATGAAATCTCCCAGAGTAGTTTGTTAAAGTATAGCACGTATAGTTTTGGGCCTACTTCCTGTTGCCAGTAGGGGGCACTATGACTTTGAGTCAAATGTCAAATTGTCCGGTAAATGTCCTCAGAGTTAGTATTACGAATCATGAAAAGTTTCGAGCCAAATGGACAATGTACACTCAAGTTACACCCACTTCCTGTTTCGGTGGCGAAACGCACAAAATGGACGCCACGGCCATGCCCTGTGACAAAAAGTTTTTGTTTTAACAACTTTTCATCTTTAAGGTCTTAAGATGGCACAGACCAAATTTGAAGTTGATCGGATGAAATCTCTAGGAGTAGTTTGTTAAAGTACGACGTGGAAATGGCCAAAATCGCACTAATTTCGAACTTTCAATTAAAAATGGCGGACTTCCTCTTGGGTTTAGGGTATGGCTCCAATGAGCTTTTTTGTACGTCTTGACATGCTACACATGTGTACCAAGTGTCGTGAGTCTACGTTAAATGTACTGCAGGGGCTCCATTTTTTTTTTTTTTTGTAGGGGGCGCTAGCGAGCCATTTTTGTTCGTCCATGCCCAAACCCATTAAAATACGTACATGTTCACCAGACCTGATGCGACCGCCAATTTTGGTGAGTTTTTGAATATGTTAAACCCCTCAAAAAGGCTATTCATTTGCCGGAAGAAAGGAAAGGAAGAATTCCTTCAGTTTCAATAGGGTCTTCGCCGCTGTCGGTGCTCAGGCCCTAAAAAAAAGAAATGCCAAGATTTAAGTACCATTAACCATGACCAGTTCATTTGAATTGCGGCTAAATTAGTCTTAACAGATTATTAGTCGGTGTGCAAATGTCATGTGTAAGCCTTGGGCTGTTTCTGGGAATTATCAACCCTTCATACTTGCCAACTTCTGAACCCGACTTGGAACACGCCGCCGCTTCGGGTCTTTGGAACAGAAAGATTTCAGAAATCAATAACTCACACTCCGTATGACCCTCCACTAGCTTCCCTTTTTAGGTTGACTCTTCTCCAAACCCAGAAAATAATTTCATGGTTTATGATGCTTTGTAATTGTGCTGTCAGGTCATCTTTCTGAGCCCGCTCTCCCCCCCCCCCCCCTCTCAGTTTTCCACTCACCCCTTCTCGCCTGCTCGCTCCAATGTACCTACGCAGCTTTCTCTCAGAAGTTTCACTGAAACTTAACCTTCGTCAGACACCAAACTTTAACAGTAACCTTTACAGTGCAGCCGAGGGCCGGAGGGACGAGGAATTAAAAATAAAGTAGCCTGTTTAGTTGCAGTGTTTGTGACCTCCTTCTTCCCCCCC
Organism: Zingel zingel; assembly: GCA_023566125.1. Taxonomy (NCBI): domain Eukaryota; kingdom Metazoa; phylum Chordata; class Actinopteri; order Perciformes; family Percidae; genus Zingel; species Zingel zingel. The sequence continues at coordinate 3,441,060 of CM042333.1, forward strand.
CCCCCCCCCCCCCCCCCCCCCCGTGAGAGAGGATTCCCTCGCCTCTTAAAAATCTCCTTTTATGCAACTAGATTTTTTGAGCTGAGCCAGATTTTTTTCTTCTTCTTTTTTCAAGCTTCAAGCGTGACTCCAAGGAAATATTTAAAAAGAGAAGCGAGTCCTCCTCCTTCCCTTTAACTTCCCTTCTTCTCCTCCTGTTTCCTGTTTCCGTCACTACAGAGAACAAAGTAAAATCTGTTTTTTTTTCTCCTGAGGTGTTTTTTCTTGTCTTTTTTTCTTTCCTTCCATTCTTGTCTACTTCCTCTTCACCTTTGTCTCACTTTGTTGCTATTCATCCAACTTTCCTTCGTCTTTTCTCTTTCTTTTCCCAGCATCCCTCCGTCTTCTAGTCCCTCTGTGTCTTTTGACTCTTGACTTTGACTCTATTTTCCCCTCCAATAATTTATCCTCACATTGATTTATTTCCACCTTCACTCTTTCCTTCCTTCCTTCTCTGTCTGTATTTCCCTTCATTCAAACGTTTGTCTCTTTTCTCCCCAACATCCTTCCATTGGTTTTTTCCCTCCAATAATCTACTCTTTTCTGTTTTGTCCCCTGTATCTCTACTAACACCACCTTGTTCACTCTCCTAATACCCATCCATCCTTAACTCTTCTCCTGCCCCAACACTTACTCTCCTTTTCTTGTCCTCCCTCCATCTTTTATTCCCTCCCCCTCTGACAGCTGCAGTTTAGCCACAGTGCTTACTTCTCCCCAGAGGGTGTGTGTGTGTGTGTGTGTGTGTGTGTGTGTGTGGGTGTGTGTGTCTCTCTCACATGTTTGTACTTCCATACTAGTGACGACCCATCATATGCATTGCCTTGCCCCTGACCCTTAATCATCCTAACAACATGGTTCACCTCTGAAGCTTTGAAGAAGCGAGGATTGATAAACTGTCCTCACTTTTCAAAAATGTTCTTGCTTTTCACACTTTCAAAAATGGAGTTTACTTTCTATATATTGGGTCGTTTGGAGAGTGATGCGGCTCGGGGGAGTTTGATATGCTGATGCATGAAAAAGAAAAATCTAAAAATATCTTTGTTTTTTTTGTTTTTTTCTGTAATTGTCCTCACTTTTCATCATTCCCTGCACTTCCAAAAATGCCCTTGCTTTCTAAAAGTGTCTGCCCTCTCAAGGTCTAAAGCTGAAATTGGTCCTCACAAAAACAGAAGTACAGGAACACACACACATTTTTCTTTTCCCAGGCCTGGACTAGGCTGCCTCGTTTCTTGCCAGAGCCATTTTCCTAATAATCCCACCCTGCCTCCCTCTCTTTCTACTCCGCACTGCGTTTTTCCTGCATCAGCAAATCAAACTCACCCCGCCCCGAACCACATCCCTCCCCAAACACCACAGCCTCCCTCCCCAGTTGCCTTCCTCACCCCAATTATTTCCCGAGACCTTAGCTTTGAGGGATTCTTTCTCCCCTGCGCTCTGTTTTGTAGTCAGGCTCCTCGCTAACCTTCCCTTCACTGCAGGCGATGGCATCCATTGTGTAATAAACACATGGAGGTATTCATTTTGCCCTCGGTGCATCCTGTGCCGTCATCAGGATGAAGGCTCCCGACAGGTAGATAAAGGGGGGTGAGGGGTTGGCGGCGCGTGTGTAACAATGGTCCAGTGGGTGCTTCTGAAGGACAAAACATCAGGTCTAAAAGTGCAGGCTGTTCTCATGAACCATTCCTACGTATCGCTACGAAAAGTAATGCAGTGTAATTTATATGTATTCCACGTATTTATTACTGTCAGCAGCACAGTGACTGCTGCTGTATAACAACGCTGTGGTCTGCGTAGGGAGCGGGTCAGGGTAAATGTTTGGGTCCTAAAACACAGGGCTTTCAAGCCGAGGGAGCAGAGTTCATGTCCTGGGGAAAACACAAGACTTTCACCCAGGAAACGGGAATTTGTGTCCCAGAAATACTACTTAACGGTACTGGTGTTTTTTTGGTTGGTTTTAAAAAATTATTTATTTTTCATTTTTAGGCCTTTATTTCTAACAGGACAGCTTTAGACATGGAATTGAAGAAGAAGTGTGGGGGGGAGGACATGCAGCAAAGGGCCACAGGTTGGAACCAAACTCCCCACGGCCTCTGCGTCAACCAGGTGAGCTCTACCAGGTGAGCTAAACAGGTGCCCACGGTACCAGCGTTTTAACCCAAAACCACCATCTTCTCAGTCCCACCCCGTTTCTGCTAAAGCCCAAACGGTCTCTTAAGCCCTTCCCCCCACAAGGGAGAATGAATGTGTGTGCATGAGCAGTGATTGACACACAATTAGACACCCCCCATGGCCCTGATTGGAGCATCTGAACAGGGAGCGGTGGATTTTTGCAAATCTCACTACAGGCTGTAGGTGGTGCCAGAGGAGTAGAGCCATGCACGGGCCAAAAACTCCAGCCCTAACCCGGCCCTGGCCCGTGGTGTTCAAGCCCTACCCGACCCCAGCCCGACAACGCCTGCAATTTTTTCAGCCCGAGCCCAACCCGACCCGAGACCAACATCAATCACTTGTTAAGCTCTCTCTGACGCGCCCTCTCTAGATGCGCTATCTCTTTCTGACGCGCCCTCTCTAGATGCGCGCTGTCTCTGCGACAAACGCAAACACACACACGTCACACGCTACTAAGAGGTAAACTTTTATTATAGGCCTGAAACATCATGACCAAACATATTGGACAAACTGTCCATTACACAGAAGCATAAACATGAAGGGAGAATATAGCGCTACAGGATCAAACCGCAAAAATAAGTAAATAAACGGCCTACCTTTGCTTTTCAGTAACTGAACTGAAGAACAATGTTCAAAACAATGTCCAAAAATAACTCTTCGCCAACTGGCTAATGTTAAATAAAATTAATAAAATAAATAAAAATCCGTTGAACTGTGTGTGTCAGTGTCACCTGTTTAATGCACGTGCGTGTATGCGTGTTGCGTTTGTGTTACTTTCTTAGGCGATGTTTAATATTTATAATATAACAATATTTCAGACACACTTTGTGATGTGTGCTCTACTGCACGAATATTATGGGCACAATGAGGAGAGAAGCTAAAATAAGCCAGAGCCCGATCTGTAAAAAGAAAAAACGGCCCGAGCCCGGCCCGAATGGGCTTAGCCTGTCGGGCCCCGTCGGGTCCCGACGGGCTTGCAGGGCTCTACAGAGGAGCCAGATTTTTTATTTTTTTTTTAATTACCTGCTTCATGTAGTTCTACTGGAACATAGGGTCAGTTTCAGCAAATATGACAGAAAGTTAGTTGTATAAGTCTTACCTACTATCACCTTTTGTCGGCTAAACTCAACTTATAGACCGCTGAACTCTACTGTGATGTGACCGGTTGTCACATGACCAGGTCACCATCATTTCGTAGGATATCATACAAATTGGTGTGCATACGTATTCGTAGGATATCATATGAATGTCGATGAGAGCTACATCCTTACAAATCCAGTATCTGTCTCTTATGAAAATGGAGCTTTTTTGAAATTGTCTCCAGAGAGAATCAATCTGAAAATTGCAGCATGGCATTTAGTGTGGATAAGGAAAACTGACTTTCTGTGGCCTCCAACTTCCTCTGCGGCCTCTCCTTTTAAATACTAATATTGCCGGTCACAAAGCTGTTGTCATTAAGCTATCCGTATCTTTATTTGGCCACTGATTAGTTACCGTTTGTCTGATTAATAGGTAACATATATGGGCCACAATCAAATCACTATTTCATCCTCATTTAGTTATGAATCATTGGTTATTTAATAATTAGTAAGAATATAATGGAAAGTGGCACACACAGCTCCTAATTTTAAACAGTGTATTGGCTGCACAGTGACAGAGACTGAAGAAAAAAAAAACTCCGCTACAAGATAAGTAATCTTATTTAAAAAACCAAGGCGTTTCAGCTGAACGTTTTTTGCGTTTCAGCTGAACGTTTTTTGCCCACGTTAAATAAAAAGATAATTAGTACACTGCTTGTTTATATCTACAATATGTATCAAATGTCTACTTCAGGCTTAATTTTATTTCGTCTGGTGTGATTAGAAGGCTAAGATTTGAGTAACCATCTTATCATCTTCTAATGCATGAATTATCCTGCTTTCATAATACTCTGGCAGGATTTTACCACTCTGGAAAGTTAGTTATCAACTGTTTTATCTTTTGTCATGGCAATAATGAGGTCAACAGGAGAAATATTGCGTTCATGTGGGTTCTGTCTTTCAGGGAAAGTCAAAGTCAAGGCAGGTTTTCTCTATAAACTTTGAATTGCAGGTCAAGATGTGAAGTCTTTCAAGCCTCTGAGTGCTGCGGAGGTCACTAAGGCCAGTTAGGGTTACTGGGTTTTAATAGAGCTGTAAAAGAAGAGGTTATGTTCTAAACCAGGTCAGAGCTCATGTCCCAGTCTGAGGCAGTGTTTGACAGTGAGTTACTGCTGCTCAGAGCAGCGGTTTGGAAAATTAGTTTGGTAATTTAGTCTGACAATATGTCAGCTGGGCAGTTATATCTGAGTGAGAATAGGCCTCCACCACTGCAGCAGTTAGAAAAAACAGACACATAATTTGGAACTGGCCCCTGCCACTGCAGACGATGTTTGCATCTCCTCAGATGGGAAAATGCCACAGTGTGACCCTCACTGCTGAGTGCTACAGAGAGAGAGCTGAACCAAATCAGTGTGAAAGGCATAGAAAATGAAGGAATTAGTCTTGGCTGCGGAGCCATCCAGCCTCTTGGCTTCACAGCCGAGCTGAACCCCCCGCCGCCGGGCCCCGAGCTCCTGTCGTCCCCCGGTTCACAAACATAAATCCTGGATGTTTTTTGGATCGGTGCGTGACTCAGTAAACGATTGGAGGAGGAGCAGGAAGCTCTGAATTGTTTCTCTGCAGCCACAGATGAGTTTTGGTGCTTCGCCCTGAGCTCTGTTCTGATATATGGTCCCATCTCTGTAATTGAATTCATTAAGGAATAAGTGAAGCCCCATCTGTGGAGACAACTCCCATGACAGCCATGTGTTAATCTTCCCCACAACTTGACAGACATACACACACACACACACACACACACACACACGGACTGACACATGTATGTGCATGACTCAAACACAATGTACACATCTTCAGAGACGTGTAACCCGTATGTTGCGTCTATAAGCAGTCCAACAAAGTGCTGCCGCGAGGGACTAAACACTGAGCGATGCATAAACACACTGTGATTGTATTGCAATGATTTATTCCTCCACACGTAAAATACAACTAGTACTGCAGTTACCAACTGTACAGTTACTTTGTGAGTTGAAATAAGTGCGTTAGTGCGGCGGTCAACAGAAAGAGTTCGCTCCCAAGCTCACCCCCGCTCTGTCAAAGCCCAAAAAAACCCAGGTGAACAGGCGAAGCAAACAAATATGTTATCACTTCCGATCAAGCTGTGATGAACACGCCCACCACCTACAATATAAGTGCACAATATAATAATCAATAAATAATATAAATGAGACCATAAACAACATATAGTATGTGGCTCCTACACCGTATTTGAAAGTGTGTGGATGGGCCAACATCAAAAACAGCAGGCAGTAAAGTCAATGAGACTTTGGATCTAATGTGTGCACCCAGGTAAGATTGGTTTGGAGATTTGCAGCCATAAATACGTCTAGATATCCAGTGTGTGGACATGTTACGCTGTTTGTATGCACAAAAAAAAAATTCCTAGCTCCGGCTGCGAGTTTAGACGTAAATGGAACGCATTAACAATTAACAGGTTTAAAAGGTATTATTGCATCTATCTCTCCAAGCTGCGTATTTTACACTGTAATCCTTTCAAGATTGCAGTAGTTGCATGTAGTAGTCACAAGTAGTCACACTTTGGTCAATTTTAGCCTGTGTTCATCCTTGTGTTTGTGTTAGTTGCTGGTTGGTTGGTTGGTTGTCTCTTTGTAGCACGATTAAAAAATTAAGAAATTAAATTAAGAAATGGTTGGCTCAAATGCTTCCTTCTTCTCTTTTTTCTCATTTTATTTATTCTCCTTTATTTTCCCTCTCTTTAGCTTGTCTTTCTTCATGTTGTTGTTTTTGGAACTTAGAAAGAAAGTAGTTGGAGTGCGTTGGGGCACATACATTTTTTATTGGAAATCTTATGTGGTGCACAAATGAAAGGGCATACATTGAATCTGGATTTTATCTGAATATGATAACTGGAGTATAAATGCATTCAGAGAGTGATTCAGGAGTAACAGGACATCACTTTAAAAGAGCAGTAGGATGCTGAAACATATGACCGGCAGCAGATTTACAGCGAGACCCTGATGGGAAAGCACAGCAGTATGATGCAAGTCCCCCGTCAGGTCCATTTATAGTGTGTGTGTGTGTGTGTATATATGGTGGCCCCCATGGTGTTGCTTTGAGGCAGGTGTGTGTACTCCCTCTGTTGTTTTGTTCCATTGCAGCCCTGTAATTACCTTTGAGTCAGATCTGCTTCTGTAACACAGGTGGGAGACACAGAATTTAATTACAGGGTGGGAGCTGTGCTACAGCCCACCTGCGTGTGTGCGTGTGTGTGTGTGTGTGTGTGTGTGTGTGTGTGTGTGTGTGTGTGTGTGTGTGTGTGTGTGTGTGTGTGTGTGTGTGTGTGTGTGTGTGTAAAGTATGTCACCCGGATCATTGGTCTGATTGGTTGAAGGACTATCCAATTGCGTACGGAGTCATTTGAACTACGCCTGTTGATCATGCCTCTTGTGCAGAGAAAATACAGAGCAGACTCCCCAGACTAATGTTCAATCCTAAAAGATTGAGCTTGGTCTGCTGATAGCCAGACTATCATCATTCAATACCTAAGTCGTAGATCTCATCAGCGTCAGTGAGCCAATAAGCATGCAGCATGCTTCTACCAAGCTCTAATAATGTTTGTGATTGGCTGTCTAACGTTGCACGTCGCAGAGGGACCGAGGAAAAACTCTTAGGTTACACAGAGAGATGGGGCTCACATAGTAGGAGCTGAAAAACAAACACAAAGATTAGTGCCGTAATGTTATCATTTATTTTTGTTTTATAAATTTGGTATAGAAAAAAGTATCGTTTAGGAACCGGTATCAAAGCCACGGTGTGTGTGTGTGTGTGTGTGTGTGTGTGTGTGTGTGTGCGTGTGTGCGTGCGTGCATGTGAGTGTCCTTTTTGTCTATATGTTTTAGATTGTCTGCATGTGTTTCTCTTGCACAAACTGTGTGTTTAAGTTTTACATTTAGTTTTTTTCAGTTATTTCTGTCTCCAGGACAGATGAATGTGTGTGTGAGTGTGAGTGACAATTATAGGGGGTGGGCGAGTGAGCCTGAGTGAGATTGAAAGAGACAGAGTAAGACAAAGAGATGCAGAGAGGGGTCTGACTGCAGAGCAGGTTGAACACCTGGCGCCTGAACTGAGGCAACTTCTCTTCTTGTCCGACTTTTGGTTTGGTGCTGATCAGAGAGAAGCTTTATTCTTCTACTCCAATACAAGTGTCAGCCGTCAGAGCCCTTAAGGAGCTTGAGGTGTACTTCATCATCCTTGTTGCTTAGCAACCCAAAGTTTGACAATATTCTGATTAGCTTTGGGGAGACTTAGAGATTTGCTCTCCAGAAACGTATAAGACTGTCTGTCTGCGTCAACATCAAACCAGCACAGCTTCAGGTGTTTGGAACTGGAATGGTATCCTGTTGCCAGATGATGATGCAATATGATACAGCAGAAGTTCAACGCGCTGTGGTGCATTGTTGACTATATGTTGCTATGAGACAAACCCTCCGGCTTTACAGTAAACTCATACATTGGCTCGTACATGGGAGCAAGTCATGCAGTAGCTTGTGTCAGTGTGGAAGCTCTTAAGTAAACTTACACACGTCAGCATGGATACAATGTGTGAGAAACCCACTGCCCTTTGAGGATGCAGCTCTCATCGAAATCTCTGTCTAAAAGGACAGCCACTGAATGTGCAGCAAGGCTTTGCCAAACATGATCAGAGCCACACAATGCCCTGGCTCTAAAACCCAAGGTGCTTAGTTTGACAAAGAGGTGCACACACAACCAAGCTGTTAGAAAATGAGTTTTAAAAAATGGACTGCACATTGAAAAAGACACCAAAGCTTTAGACAGAGACAAATAACTGGGTTTAGATCAGAAAGGGGGAAAAAGGTAAGAGAACCTAGTATTATGGAGCCCAATTTGCATAGTTAGGCCTATGTTTTACAGCCACTCATTTTCCAATAATTGTTAAGGGGAAAAATGCTTTTTGGGATATATCTTGCCAATACATCAACATTTCCCTGTATTGTACTATACAGATTCATCAATATATCAACTATCATCAAGACATTACAGATGCCCGGTTTAAGCTACAAAAACCTGTAATCTGTTCATGTAACTGTATTCCTTCTCTAACCAGCTCTCTTTATGCCCATTTATTTCCAGAGGGCAATATAATGTACAAGCTTTGCCTCTTGTTCCTCTGAGATCAAAGCATTACTGGGCCAGGACCAAGAAGTGCTACTGTACAGAAATATAGATGGACATATTACAAACTGCTGCTAAAAGGCAAACGTTAAATCTTTAAACATTCAGAGTCTGCATAATTTTTTTAAATAATTTTCTCGATTTATTGTACCAGTAACTCTTATCATCCAAATCTAATTTTGGATGAAATTCATCATATTTTTCATGATCGCCTACTTTGTTTTACCTTTTCAAAGCCCTCTCTGGTAGCCAAACTCATTCCGAGCTTCAGTCAGCAGCCTGTTCCCTCTGCCGGCTGCATGATTGCCAGCCTGATGGCCTGGAAACTCTGCCAGTGCAGCGTGGCCCATTATTTCCTCACTGGTCAGTGGCGTGTCCAATTCAGAGAGGATTCCGTGGCAAATGCACAGAGGTATTTTCCAGAGACAAAGGGCACAGAGAACTTTCACCTAATTTATTCCTAGCCTGGTGTTTGTCAGCTGTGAGGGAATTTGAACCAGTAACCTTACTGCAGAGGAAGAAGACCACTGACTGCTGAAGAGTTTCTAAACTGACACATTTTCAATACAGAAACAAATAAACAGATTGATTGTGGTCGATTTTCAGTGAAAACAAACTGACGTGCATGTTTGTGGGGATGCTGGCAGTGTGATCAGCGCAGTCACATTTATGGGATTAGTTCCTCTTTGTCTCAGACGACAGATCCACAGTTATCAGCCTGCACTCTTAATAAGACCATTCTCGAAACATTTAACACAGGCTTCGGACTGCTTCTAACCTCTCTGATGTGTTTGAGATCAACATGCCTCATTCACCCATTATATTAAATGATCTGTGCACACTGTACTTGACACTGTCTGTGTTTTAATGTACCTAGATACTGTGCAATTAAAGAGCCCCTATTATGCTTTTTTTTTAAATTTAGTGTGGTATATAGTTTGTTGTGTATTTAATATATGTATAAAGTACAAAAAAACACTTTTCACTCCAAATGGATCTTTTTTTTTTTTTAAACTTTTTCTCAACTGCGTGAAAACGCCTGGCCCACATTCCTGTTTGAAATTCCTCCATTAGTGATATCATTGACAAAGCCAGCCCAGTTTCTCATATGTGCTGCCCATTGGTACTGCCTGAGCAAGGCTTTGCAGGAAGGCGGGCCAAGAGCTCAGTGTTTCAGGTGGTGGAACTGCAGCAATGGGCAGTATCAGAATTATTTTTTATTTTTTTACATTTAAACCTACTCTAGTAGACTCTAGAAGAGTACAAATATGACGCTGAAAATGAGAATTATAGGGGCTCTTAAGACTATGGACAGCCTGTGTACATGGGGCGAAGGACTCGACTATAGAAAAGTGGAGCCCAGTCGCAGTGAACCATAAAAGCCTTTTAATTGGAATGACTACTTGTTAAGAGTTGTGGCCTGGATCCAGGGGGTGGGGGGTGACTCTTAAGTGGGAAGTTTTTCTCTCTTAGTGACTCTATTCTACTGACTGTGTAGTCTTGCATTGCCAGACCTTCCTCCACAGCGCTGCGGAGGAAGGTCTGGCTGGTCCACACAGCATTCTGGGCTGGGAGAAAACTGTGCTCTGGGTTATTGGCATTTCTTAAAATCACAATTGTCACACAAAAAAACCACAGGCTTTATACCCAGCGATGGTAATAAACCCAAACTGATTTATGCTCATTCTATTAGAGAGCACAACACAGTTTTTGGTTAACACTGCCTCTATGTTCATTTTAACCTTTGTGTAGCCAGAGAGTTGAGAGTGAAAAGCTCATCTTTAGAGTTTTCTGGCCGTGATTAAATGTTGAGATGTACAGAAAAAAGACAGAACAAACATCCCTGATCCCTGTTCAGTCCGAATGTTCTAGCTGTGAGCTTCAGACTGTACAGGATCTTTTCTTCTCTTTTGTACAAATGGTGGAGTTTACATTTTTATCAATACATTGATAAGAATGTACACCTGGAAGCTGGTTGGAAGAATAACAATTGGCAGTACTTTAACATTTGGGAGAAGTTAGCCTTCACTGTTTTCTGCCAGAAAGGGTCGTAATCTTTTCTTTAACCTAACCAAGTGGTTTTGTTGCCCAAGCCTAACAAGATTTCTGGCAGAAAGCCCTGAAGGCTAACTTCTCCCATGTGCAGTACTTTAGCTTATTGCAGATATATCGTTAATGGTGTATATATCCAGTTTTTTTTTTTATTGTAAAATTCCCTGCAGATCCTTATTTAAAATTGTATAACAAAAATTAAATAACAAATTATGAATCAAATTCTCATCTACATGTATTACATGTGTTGTATTTAAATCTATTCCATCCTCTGCAGTTGAGTTTATGATGCTAGGTGACAGAGTGGTGAGCAGATGGAAGTTCATCCGAGAAGCTCTGGCTCATTGAGCTGCAGTGTGAGTGCCCAGAGTCTCCCTCCTTCCATCCTCCCTCCATCTTCCACCTTCCATCTCCCGGCTGCCCTGTGCTCTCCTCCATCACTGATGGCTGATCCTGTCAGTGGCGCCCTTGAGAACAAAGGTTAGAATCCCTCAGCACCACACAGGTGTGTGTGTGTGTGTGTGTGTGTGTGTGTGTGTGTGTGTGTGTGTGTGTGTGTGTGTGTGTGTGTGTGTGTGTGTGTGTGTGTGTGTGTGTGTGTGTGTGTGTGTGTGTGTGTGTGTGTGTGCGCAGTCACTTTGCTTATCCACAAGTACTGTATTGTTTTGTTGTTTGATCAACATCATCGTTGCTAAGCACTAACTGCTGTTTCTGCTCCACATTTCCATGAGATCACAGTCAGTCAAACTGTGTGGTTCAAAAACACGTGTGATGGGTTTTTCCATGGATGTGTCTGTCCCTGCTAACGCTTACTACCAACTTCTTTGTTTTCTTTTTTTTTTCACTGAAAAAACACCAAAGTTCCTGCTGGAGAACAAATATGGTGATGTTAACGATAAAGGCAGCTGAACATGACAAGCTAGCTACTACAATCATTCCTAAGGTTGTATATTGTATGATGTTTGAAAGATAGAAAGATGATAGCTAGCTCTCTCCAACAGTTTACAAGTCGTCTTCAGCCTCAGCTGTAATAAGGCTCAGCTAAATGCTAAAATTAGCAAACTAATGCTGCATTTCCACCTCCACTCGCTCTTTTTTGGTTTTCCATTGTTATAAGTTGTGGACAGTACCTGGTACTTTTTGGCACTGCAGATCTCTGATTGGTCAGAGAGAACTGTCACTAGTGGGACATCCTGCACAAACCCGCCATTTTTAAATGCAGAGATTGTTGATGATGAAAGGATCCAGTGAGTGTTGCTTTAAAGGTGATGTCACTATGGCGAGAATCCCGCCTACACTGAGGGGGTACTACCCGCAGTGGAAAACCAAAAGTGAGTCAAGAAGTAACCGAAACATGCAGTGGAAATGAGGCATCCCGTAGTGTCGCATTGCCAGACCTTCCTCCACAGCGCTGCAAAGGAGGGTCTGGCTAGTCCACGCAGCATTCCTGGATGGGAGAAAAACGTGCTCTGGTTTATTGGCATTTCTTTAAACCAATCACAGTAGTCTTGGGCGGTGCTAAGCGCCGAGTGGAGCCACAATTAATCTGCAAAATAGCCTCGGGAAGGAACTTGTTTTGGTGGAACGTGTACATTCAAAGTTTGTTTTAGTCGTTCAACAGAAAACTCAGATTGGACAGATAGTCTAGCTAGCTGTCTGGATTTACCCTGCAGAGATCTGAGGAGCAGTTAACCATAGTCCTCAGAAATCCACCGGAGTTTAAAATTTCAACACAAAGAAAGCGGAAGGTAGCGGACGTCCGAAAAGTGTGACATCCGGGGGAATTTCCGGCAGAACAAGAGCAATCCAGGAAGTGGAACGTCGTGGATATAGACTAGGCATCCTGTAACAGTCCCTTTACAGTCAGTTAGGATTAGACTATGCTGAAAGACTACTGAAAGAACGAGTTTGTTTGACCACTAGTGTTGTTTTTGGCGGCCTGTTTTAATTTTAGTTTTAGTCTAGTCTTTGGGTCAAGCAGTCGTTTTAGTTTTTATTAGTTTTAGTCACGTTCATACTCTTTTTAGTCTAGTCAAGTTTCAGTCGACTAAAAGTCTGAGCATTTTAGTCTTATTTTAGTCAGAATTATCCATGACTATTTTCGTCTAGTTTTAGTCGACGAAAACTGATGACATTTAGTCTAGTTTTAGTCAATGAAAATTGTATTTTAGTCTCTTTTTAGTAATGCAATTCCTTTTAACCCAGTCAATATATTATAAGTACCTAGTAGTATAGACAAAACCAAAATTTTGGCCAACAAGGGATGCTTAGTACACACGGAGTCAGTCAGGTAGGAACTAATAACCCACTTCACTACACTCTCTCACACAAACAAATACACACACACATGCACACACACACACACACACACACGTCACACATGTTAGCCCACTTTACACTCTCTCACAAACAAATATACACACACACGCTAGTCACACACGTTTGTCTCAGTCGTTTTCAGCTCCAGTGGCTAATGTTTAAAGCTAACGTTAAAATGAGACACATTAACCACAGCCTCATGAGTTGGCATGAGCTTTCTAAAATAGAAAGTAACGTTATGTTAATGTCTTGACTTACCTCAATTTCATTATGGAATGCCCTGAGATGTCTCTTAAGGTTCGTGGTGTTTTTTCCTGTGATTTTGTGACTGCATTTCTCCCCATCTTTTTCCACAACACATTCCGTTTTCTTTACCAGTTCTATGTAATGAAAGTTTTTGCAAATGTCGTTTCTTCTTTTTCTCCTAAAGACAAACCCCGACTGGCCGGCCATCGGTCCCTTTCTCTCCGTCAGACTTAATTTAGTTTGTTGTCGTGATAAAGGTTTGTTGATGACGATATTTAGTCATAATTTTCGTTGACGAAAGCAACACTATCGACCGCGTCTGAAGGCAAATGTGTTTATAGCTGATCCAAACTGTGTGGAGGCGGTTTCCAAAGCTGTTCAACCATCTAACTAGCACAATAACATGCTAATGCTAACTGGTGCCAAGAGTCCCTCCCACAGTCCCTCACTATAAGACGATTTCATCATTAGTTATAGTAATATTCAATTCAATTTTATTTATAGTATCAAATCATAACAAGAGTTACCTCGAGACACTTTACAGATAGAGTAGGTCTAGACCACACTCTATAATTTATAAAGTCCCAACAATTCTAGTAATTCCAGTAATTCCCGTATATGCTGTCATGTTTGAAATGTTTGACATGTCTACAGGTCAGATTTTCCATGTGAGGATCAACAAAGTCATTAGTATTTAACTTCAGGGGACCATAAATATCTGCACTAAATTTCATGGTAATCCATCTGATAGTTTGAAGTAGGGCTGTCAAAATAACGTGTTCATTTTGATTACTTAATCTGAGAAAAAATAACGCGTTAAAAAAAAATAACGCAGATTAATCCATTCCATATTGACGTTTGACCCGGAGCCGTTCTAGCCACCATTGGACTGTAAAATGAAGGAGGGAGACGAGAATGTGCTGCCTGGATCATTAATTGGAACATTTAAAAATCTTCTTCCTGCCAACTCTGGCTACCGAAATCTGGAGCCACTGACATGCCTGCGCTTCTCTCTGATGCTCTGAAATAGACGATACAGGCAACACAAACACCGCTGCATGTGACGCCAGTTAACACTATACTCAACAGCAGCTAACGTTAGCCTACCGCTAGTGAGTAGCTGGATTAAAAACGGTTAAAATGCTGACAGCTAACGCTAAACGGTGTAAAGTTTGACTGTAGAGGATTCAACACCGGGATGTAACAATCTGTAGCTGCCCTTGGAAAAACAACACAGACGATGCGTTCAATGAAACTAGTAAACTACAGCTTCGTGGTGCATTTGAAGTTATTGTAAATGTCCTTTTCCCATCTGGTGGTAGTTTTTGTCGTTCAGCAGCAATTTACTAGTGAAATAAGTTATTGTTATTGTTAAACATTATTATTAAATCATTTAATTTTGACCATATGGCCTTAGTAATAAACAAGCCGTTCTTTAATGTCACCAACTGTTGGTTAGTACCCTTTTTTTTTCTTTTCTTTTTTTACTTTCTTAAAAAGTATCGGTTCAAGCATCGTTAATTATGTATGCGATTAATTAATCACAGAGTATGTAATTAATTAGATTACATTTTTTAATCGATTGACAGCCCTAGTTTGAAGCATTACTATCCATGGAGACATTGCACCACTAGCTTGGCTAAAAGTAACACATAGTGTAACAGCACTCCCACTCAGTCCTGGTCTGTCCCAGTGAATCTGTTTATTTGCATTCTAGCTCCAGACAACATGCTAAATGTAACACCTCACTTCCTGTTAGAGAGTGAGCATCTGCGTGTTTTGGCCAAGAGATGAAAGTTGGATCACTAGTGTTTCAGTTTTAGAGTCTCAAAACGGGCGTTTATTCATATAATTATGTCACCGACTCAGGGCTGCAACTAACAAATATATTCATTTATACTTTGTCAATTAATCATTTGGTTGATAGCATGTCAGAAAATAGTCTAAGGTTTTCCGATGTCGGCCCAAAACCCAATTATTCAGTTAGCAATGATACAAAACAGACAAAAGCAGAACATTATTTGAGTTTTTTTTACAAAAAAAACAAATTAATTGATTATCAAAAAAGTTGCTGATGTATTCTTGTTAAAAAACAAATAAACATTCAAACACATATGGATATATGCACACACACACACACACACACACACACACACACACACACACACACACAGAAACATACATGTCAGCTGTCTGGTCTGTTTGCCACACACACAAAGGAAGAAGAAGTGAGAGTCTCCTTCTGTTTCAGCTTCCTGTCTTTTCTCTTCTCCTCCCTCCATCCTCTGCAGCTGTACATCCAGCTCCATTAGCTGCCTGTATGCCTCCCTCTCAGCAGATAAATCATTCATCCCCGGGCTTGCACGCTGCCTGCTGCAGACTCCCCTGTTTGCGTGGGAACGCTGCGTTATGAGCTACATCCACATGACCTTGTTTTGACACAGGGGTGAATGGCTGCTTGTTTGGACTCTGCGGCGAGCCTCATCACTCCGCCTTCCACTTTTTGCATGAATTGTTTTCCAGACAATGACCACAGAGGCTCACACACACGGCAGCAAACAGGATGCTTGGCTGCTGTGTCATCAATTAATGATCGCAGCTCTCCTACCTGAGCGTATGGAGCGAGCTGTTGCAGGACATTGTGTCGAGGAGGGGGCCGCAGGGCCACGCAATTCAAATTGTGTACGACACAACAATGAAAGTGTCAGCTGTTTATGGGAGAGTGGAGGTGATAACTTATCCCTCCTGACAGCACGGTATCATGCCACAGAAATGTGGTGATGTGGATGTTTAACCTTAATTTAGCCAGAGATGACGGTATGCCTGGCACGGTGGTGGCAGGATGTGACTGTTGAGTTGCTAGTTCCAATCCCTAGACTTCTAGCAAAATCTTGCTGAGGGAGTTTAAAATGCCAACCGGGACGTCCCGATAGCCTGACATCACTAGACCAAATCACAAATGTGTCTGTTTGGTCTGGAACCTCTCAGTTCATTTTTCGATTTCCAACGGCCATAGACCAAAATGCCTCTGGATTGGAACCAATCAGAGGACCGATATGTAACCTATGTAAAGTGGAAACAAAACGTCAACATGACCAGGCATCTGGAATAAGTTCAATCCTAATTATAATTTAGAATATCATGCTAATAACGTGTTAAAGTAACCATGCTAATCATTCTGTTACACCAACATGCCAAATGTTAGCATGATGCACAAACTATAATTAGGATATATTGAAAAAAACATTTTTGGTACTGTACCGTACTAGGTTTTGGCCTCAACCTCTACTGTGATCATATGCTAACATTGAATACTAACATGTTAACGGGAACATGTTGATGTTGATTTGAATGCCTGTATAATTTATATTGAATCTTTACTGTGAAACCACAGCTGGAATAACCAATAGAGTTAGTTTTCTGTCTGGGCTTGAATTACTTCTGACTGGAGGGAGAAGGTCTGATGAAACTCTGACATATTAAATGATTTCTCCCTAAAATTCTGCTGCTAAAGATCCATGCTATTTTTTTTTACCAGAAATTAAAATTCCTCCAGCACAGCAGTGGAGAGTCCAGATGGATCTGCATCTAAAACCTTAAAAAGACAGCCTGAATTGATTGTTGGAGAGTTATTTTTTTCTTAAACAGCATGCACTATTCTTTTCCAAGTGTTCTCATCTAACTGGTCACTGTTGCACTAGTCTATATCCACGACGTTCCACTTCCAGGATTGCTCTATTGCCGTCGGAAATTTCGCCCGATTTTACTCTTTTCAGCCAGAAGTCCATTACCTTCCGTTTGTGTTTGAATTCTAAACTCTGGTGGATTTGTGAGGACTATGGTTAACTGCTCCTCAGATCTCTGCAGGGTAAATCCAGACAGCTAGCTAGACTATCTGTCTAATCTGAGTTTTCTGTTGCACGAATAAAACAACCTTTAAACGTACACATGTTCCACCAAAACAAGTTCCTTCCTGAGGCTATTTGGCACTTTGGCTTTGCCTGGCACCGCCCATGACAATTGTGATTGGTTTAAATAAACCAGAGCATGTTTTTCTCCCATCTGCTGTGTGGACTAACCAGACCCTCCTCCGTGCAGGAAGGTCTGGCAATGGGAGACTACTGTTACACTTATTTAAAGTTAGTTGGGGGGAGGGGGTGCCTTTCACTTTCATTTTCCCTCCTGCAGTTGATGGTTAACAAGGGCTTACATTTTCAAATCTGTGCTAACAAGGGCAGTGACATTCCAGTGGTTTTAGGATTTAGTTTTGGCCTGGAGGCAGAGAAGCGGACTAATAACCAAAAACACGGAGCTCACTACTCCTGCCAACACGCCCTTTAGCTTTATTTTTTTCTCCTTTGCCGATCATTTGCTCAGGACAGGTAGAACTGAGCAGGTACATCTGTAGCTAAATCCATAAATATTAGCAATCCATATTCTCTCCCACTCTTGCAGCCTACTTAACATTCTGTCCTGTAAGTCTCAGCAGAATGTGTTTACATAAGCCTCCAATCGTTTGTATTCTGTTTTCCTGCTTATTTTACATTCTATTTGTGTGCTGCTATTCTGGTTTATTTTCCCCTGTTGAATCCTGTTATTCTGCTGCTGCTGCAACATCTCATTTCTCCGCAGGGATCAGCAAAGTTTAATCTGTGATTTAATAACCCAAACGTTGCTGGTTAAATCTCTGGCACCAAGAAGAGTATTAGCTGCGGAGTGGAGGGTAAGTGGTGCTAAATCTGGAGCTAGATGTAAACCTTAAACTGACCCTGACCTTTGAGTCCCACTACAAACTCCTGCAGAACTTTGCCTGAAGGCTTAAAGTGGCTATATATACAGTGCCTTGCGAAAGTATTCGGCCCCCTTGAACTTTTCGACCTTTTGCCACATTTCAGGCTTCAAACATAAAGATATAAAACTGTAATTTTTTGTGAAGAATCAACAACAAGTGGGACACAATCATGAAGTGGAATGAAATTTATTGGATATTTCAAACTGTTTTAACAGATAAAAAACTGAAAAATTGGGCGTGCAAAATTATTCAGCCCCCTTAAGTTAATACTTTGTAGCGCCATCTTTTGCTGCGATTACAGCTGTAAGTCTCTTGGGGTATGTCTTTATCAGTTTTGCACATCGAGAGACTGAAATTTTTGCCCATTCCTCCTTGCAAAACAGCTGGAGCTCAGTGAGGTTGGATGGAGAGCGTTTGTGAACAGCAGTTTTCAGTTCTTTCCACAGATTCTCGATTGGATTCAGGTCTGGACTTTGACTTGGCCATTCTAACACCTGGATATGTTTATTTGTGAACCATTCCATTGTAGATTTTGCTTTATGTTTTGGATCATTGTCTTGTTGGAAGACAAATCTCCGTCCCAGTCTCAGGTCTTTTGCAGACTCCATCAGGTTTTCTTCCAGAATGGTCCTGTATTTGGCTCCATCCATCTTCCCATCAATTTTAACCATCTTCCCTGTCCCTGCTGAAGAAAAGCAGGCCCAAACCATGATGCTGCCACCACCATGTTTGACAGTGGGGATGGTGTGTTCAGGGTGATGAGCTGTGTTGCTTTTATGCCAAACATAATGTTTTGCATTGTTGCCAAAAAGTTTGATTTTGGTTTCATCTGACCAGAACACCTTCTTCCACATGTTTGGTGTGTCTCCCAGGTGGCTTGTGGCAAACTTTAAACGACACTTTTTATGGATATCTTTAAGAAATGGCTTTCTTCTTGCCACTCTTCCATAAAGGCCAGATTTGTGCAGTATACGACTGATTGTTGTCATATGGACAGAGTCTCCCACCTCAGCTGTAGATCTCTGCAGTTCATCCAGAGTGATCATGGGCCTGTTGGCTGCATCTCTGATCAGTCTTCTCCTTGTATGAGCTGAAAGTTTAGAGGGACGGCCGGGTCTTCGTAGATTTGCAGTGGTCTGATACTCCTTCCATTTCAATATTATCGCTTGCACAGTGCTCCTTGGGATGTTTAAAGCTTGGGAAATATTTTTGTATCCAAATCCGGCTTTAAACTTCTCCACAACAGTATCTCGGACCTGCCTGGTGTGTTCCTTGTTCTTCGTGATGCTCTCTGCTCTTTAAACGGACCTCTGAGACTATCACAGAGCAGGTGCATTTATACGGAGACTTGATTACACACAGGTGGATTCTATTTTTCATCATTAGTCATTTAGGTCAACATTGGATCATTCAGAGATCCTCACTGAACTTCTGGAGAGAGTTTGCGACACTGAAAGTAAAGGGGCTGAATAATTTTGCACGCCCAATTTTTTGACTAATGACTAATGATGAAAAATAGAATCCACCTGTGTGTAATCAAGTCTCCGTATAAATGCACCTGCTCTGTGATAGTCTCAGAGGTCCGTTTAAAGAGCAGAGAGCATCACGAAGAACAAGGAACACACCAGGCAGGTCCGAGATACTGTTGTGGAGAAGTTTAAAGCCGGATTTGGATACAAAAAGATTTCCCAAGCTTTAAACATCCCAAGGAGCACTGTGCAAGCGATAATATTGAAATGGAAGGAGTATCAGACCACTGCAAATCTACGAAGACCCGGCCGTCCCTCTAAACTTTCAGCTCATACAAGGAGAAGACTGATCAGAGATGCAGCCAACAGGCCCATGATCACTCTGGATGAACTGCAGAGATCTACAGCTGAGGTGGGAGACTCTGTCCATATGACAACAATCAGTCGTATACTGCACAAATCTGGCCTTTATGGAAGAGTGGCAAGAAGAAAGCCATTTCTTAAAGATATCCATAAAAAGTGTCGTTTAAAGTTTGCCACAAGCCACCTGGGAGACACACCAAACATGTGGAAGAAGGTGTTCTGGTCAGATGAAACCAAAATCAAACTTTTTGGCAACAATGCAAAACATTATGTTTGGCATAAAAGCAACACAGCTCATCACCCTGAACACACCATCCCCACTGTCAAACATGGTGGTGGCAGCATCATGGTTTGGGCCTGCTTTTCTTCAGCAGGGACAGGGAAGATGGTTAAAATTGATGGGAAGATGGATGGAGCCAAATACAGGACCATTCTGGAAGAAAACCTGATGGAGTCTGCAAAAGACCTGAGACTGGGACGGAGATTTGTCTTCCAACAAGACAATGATCCAAAACATAAAGCAAAATCTACAATGGAATGGTTCACAAATAAACATATCCAGGTGTTAGAATGGCCAAGTCAAAGTCCAGACCTGAATCCAATCGAGAATCTGTGGAAAGAACTGAAAACTGCTGTTCACAAACGCTCTCCATCCAACCTCACTGAGCTCCAGCTGTTTTGCAAGGAGGAATGGGCAAAAATTTCAGTCTCTCGATGTGCAAAACTGATAGAGACATACCCCAAGCGACTTACAGCTGTAATCACAGCAAAAGATGGCGCTACAAAGTATTAACTTAAGGGGGCTGAATAATTTTGCACGCCCAATTTTTCAGTTTTTTATCTGTTAAAACAGTTTGAAATATCCAATAAATTTCGTTCCACTTCATGATTGTGTCCCACTTGTTGTTGATTCTTCACAAAAAATTACAGTTTTATATCTTTATGTTTGAAGCCTGAAATGTGGCAAAAGGTCGAAAAGTTCAAGGGGGCCGAATACTTTCGCAAGGCACTGTAACTTTCAGTTTGTGTTGATTCTAGCGGCTGCTTTGGACAAAAGTGGTAGAGTTTTTACCACACCTGCTGTCGTAAAGGTCTTTTCTTTACTGTGCTGTATTACCCACTGTAGATTACTGAGTTAGCATTATCGGGAGGTCATACAGTTGCGATGAATGTTTTACTCAGAGAGAAAATCAGTCATTTACAATAAGTTACAGATGCATCGTTGCATTTCAAGTGTTGCATACGGTAACTTAGCCTTCATGTGAGCTAAACCGGGTAACGTTATCACTGTCACTGTGTCACGAGCCAAAGCATTAAGAGTTTGTTGTAGCAACCAACGATTAATATAGCGCATTTCTTAATGCTGCCCAAGACAATTGTGATTGGTTTAAATAAATGAGAATAAACCAGAGACATTTGTGAGAGACTGTGTGGACTAAGGAAGGTCTGGCAATGCGAGACTAATGATGACCATACTGTAGCATCAGCTTTGGAGCAGATGCTGTCAGACGTACTGTACACAACCTTCATTAGGTATACAATAAATTAGGATTTCACAGAAAAAATATTTAGCTATGGTGGTAAGCTATTTCAATATCGCTGTTACAGTCAGAACCAGTGGACCCAAAATAATTTGTTTAACAGTGGAAACAATTTTAAAAGAATAGTTTAGTTCAGTTACTGTAATAGTATGGAAGAGTATGGAAGGAAGGGTTACGTGTGAAAAAATGTGAGTTCTGACTTTTAAACTCAGAACTCAAATAAAATGTTCACATGTGGCCCTAATCCTCTTCTGTAAAGCTTTTATTCTTTTATTTCAAAACGTATTCATTAAGCTGACATAGAACTGTATGTATGCATGTATCTTAATTACTCAAAATATAAGGGGACTAAAAATGGCAACCATATTTTTCATCAACCAAAGCCTGATGCCTGGTTGCCAGCCAGGCAACCACTTTTAAAAGTTAATGTAGAGCTCTGTAAGTATATGAGAAACCGAATATGGATAGTGATATTTTGATACTAACAATGGTAATACACAGTGGTTTAGATATTATTTAATGTAATAGATTTGATCACTTTCAAGCCAAGAATATTTGGGAAAAAACGCCTAAAAAATAGCATTTACACTATCAGGACACTGATGACTCAGGCGAAGTCCTCAAGCCAGAGAGACTTCATCTGAGTCATAACATAATAATGACTTGGCAAATGACATAATTAGACATATAAATTAAAAAAGAGAAATGCATAATAAAGACAAAATCTCATTACAGGTTTAACAAACCACTTTTTATGTAGCTGTAGCTGCTAACATAGTTCGTCATTATCAGTATGGGGAGACTTGCCTGAAAACTGGTGTTTGATATATTAGCAAGCTAGTATTCTGGCCTGCCCCTATTTGTCATTGTTGAGTTGGTGGAGTGTGAAAAAGTCACTAAATCGTGAGGATAAGTTGGCAGCAGTGAAGGGGTCACCTAGGAGAGATGCAGCAAGAGCTATAGAGACATATTTCCAGCTGATGTGTGTGGTCAGTGAAATGATCTTTTTATAATTTCATAAAACAGGAGATCTCTGTTCTGTTTGTTTGGATTGGTAGTGGACGTGCCTGAGCTGGCGAGGACAGATGGATGAGAAAAAGAAGGGAAGGAGGAAGGGGGGAGGGGGAAATGAGGCCTCAGGGGGGAGGGCAGGCGATCAGACCAGCTTCCCACAGTACTGCCGGATCGTGAGAAAGGCGGTGAGGATTGAGCACTGCCGTCTGGAGTGTGGGCTAATTGATTTAAGCCGTTTCTACGGGGGGATTTACCTTGCCGGTAATTAGAGGTGATTTCTGACAGCGTGGCGGCTCACTGGGCTGAGAGCCCCTACAGACGGATTTACACTGCAGGATCCAATCCAAAAAATCTCACTTTTTGTGTTTTTGTAAGCCAGGGGGTCAAAATTGTGTACATATTGTGGTATAGAGCCTTTGATTCCTATGAGAAGTTAAATAAAATCCCCAAACTCTAACGCTGTCAATCTTTGCTTTCACTTGATTTGAAACCGATATAACAATACATCATGCTCTTTAAACAAATAGAATCAATACAAACACAAACACCAAAGGACAAATAACCAGATGGTTGATTTAGAGAAGGGTTAAGAGAAACTATTCACATTTAACATATATTCACATACAATAGTATTTAGTTTTAATGCAAAAAAAAATGCATTAAATAAGTTTTCCAGAATAAATCATTATTTGTGCTGAAAAGGTTTGCAGTTCTACCTTATCAGGCGGCAGCCATTAAAGTCTAACTTTAGCCCCGTCCCTGTCCTCTGGCACTGCCGTCTAAATATGGAAACCCACATGGAGTCGGATTTTTCCATTTGTTTGGACAACATTTCAAAGATCCAAACTGTGTCACAGATGCAGAAGAGGCAGATTTGAGCAGTGGAAATTCAGCGTTTTGAAAGAGCGCCTGGCTCCCTGAAGCGTCACGGTGCCAAATTTGACTTTGCTCTATTTTAAGCCGCTCGTCTGAGATAACCTCCTGGGTGAGAGAGGAGTTAGGAAACCTGCTTTACTGTGACACAGAGTTTCCCCCCGAAAATGTTTTTCTCTAGTTAGAGGGATTTGAATCATGTATCAAGACTTTATGATTGATACATGCTTGCTTTATGATTGCTCCAGTTGGAAATGGTGAAGACACCGACGCACACTAACATACTTTAAGAGGAGCAAAATAACCATTAGCAGAGTAGGCCAGGAAGTTAAACCAGAACTTTCAGCTCTCAAAGACGGTATACCACTGGCAGGTTGAGGGATTTCACACAAGTTAGGAAATGCAATTACGGGCGCCCGGATAGCCCATATATAGAGGTTTACTCCTCGATGCAGCGGGCCCGGATCGACTCTGACCCGCGGCCCTTTACTACATGTCATTCCCCCTCTCTCTCTTTAGACAGCTGTCCTGTCTAAATAAAGGCTGAAAATGCCCCAAAAAATAAGGGACACGTAATGCTATTACACTATTTGTCCAAAAGTATGTGGATACCATACACAATATAGGGATACTTAAAGATAACACCAATATATAATATAGTTGAAAATCCTTCCAAAGGAACAGGTATAATTCTATTCTGCTGCTATAACAGCTTCCACTCTTTCAATGCATTCTCATGAATGGGTTCGTATGACATCGTATGAAAAGTTATGCACACTAAAACGTATTACATCATATGAAAACTAGGACACCGCTAGCTGGTCACCTGACCTCTACTACAGAGCTCCATGACGCTGAACAGCAGTAGCTAGATGTTTTAAGCCGCTACAGAGATTCCTGCTGCCGTCTACAGACCTCCGTCACAGTTCGCTCGATCAGCAGCAGTTAGTAGATGTGTTTAGCTACTACAGAGCTCTGCAACACCGGCTGCGGTGCTCCGCATGGTGCTCCGTCAAGTCAGCGGTAGTTGGTGGTTCAGTTACCAGAGAATAGGTGACTGCGCACTGGGTACTGAGCACCGCGAGCTGCTGAGATTACGGTTAAGTTTAGGCAAGGAAAAGTGAGCGTTATGCGGCGACGAAAGTTAAATTTAGGCACCGAAAATACAAGTTAAGTTTAGGAAAAAGATTGTGGTTTGGATTTCCTGGGTGAAAGTCTTTTGTTTTCTCCGGGAAGCGAACTCCGCTCCCTGGTAGGGTTAGAGTTAGTAGTCTTGCTTTGCCAGACATTCATCCACAGTGCTGCGGAGAAGGATCTGGCTAGTCCACAAAGCATTCCGTGCTCTGGTTTTTTGGCATTTCTTTAAACCAATCACAATCATCTCGGCTAAGCACCGAACAGAGCCACAGTGCCTCTGCAAAATAGCCTCTGGAAGGAACTTGTTTTGTTAGAACATGTGTACGTTCAAAAGTTGTTTTAGTCGTGCAACAGAAAACTCAGATTGGACAGATAGTCTAGCTAGCTGTCTGGATTTACCCTGCAGAGATCTGAGGAGCAGTTAACCATAGTTAAATTATCAACACAAAGCATAAGGTAACGGCATCCAGTGGAATTTCCGGCGACAATGGGCACACAATTTTTCCACACAATGGGCTTTGGGCTAAGAAAAAGCAGTGGTTCCCAACCTTTAAGGCTTGTGATCACTTTAAATTATGCAATGAGGCACTTGTGACCCCTCATCTAGATTACAGCCTTAGTGTGGACATAAATTATGCATTCATTCATTCAACCTTTATTTATACTCAAGAGATCTTTAAGTAGCAGCCCTCATTCAGAATTACATGTTACAAAGACAAAGAAAACAACACAGAAAAGGAAAGCAACACCATCATAAGAACATAGAATTCACCAAAGCTTTCAGAAATAGAAAAACTATTTGATAAAGAAATTAGTATAATAATAATAAAAAACTCTGGAGGTCCAAAATCGGATTTCTGAAGTGAGTTGTTTTTAAGGAAGAAATTTTGTTCCATGAGCCAGGTGCACTAAATCTAAAAGCAGTTTTTCCAAGTTCAGACCCAAGCGCATGGAACATGAAGTAAGAGCCAGTCAGCAGAGCGAGTCTGATAATGTCCCTCTAAAGGACAAGGTAGTTCTGTGAGGTAATTCTACAACAAGCAGGTCAACCAAAGAGAGAATTTTCCTTAACAAATTGTAACATTTGGAGGATTTTAAGAAGACTTGGAGGAGAAAGCATTGAGTATTCCAAATGGTGTCTGAAAAACAGAAATACATATATGTGTAGGAACCCTCCCGGGTTGGGACCACTACTTGAAAGGGAAAGGACTAAAACTACCCATGCTGCAAAAACACTGAAATTATCAAAACAAGAGGTGAGACATGCTTGGGTTAGTTTCCTGTGTCATCAGACTTCTTAAATAATTTCTTTAAAATGAGTGAGTAACTTTAAATTAAGTAGTTTGTGTCACTTATTTCACTTGAACTCAGAAACAAACAAGAAGCTTGAAATGTATTTATGCAAAGTGAGATCACTGTTAAGGTGGATATTTTTCGTAGTGAAAGATGATTGTCCTGATGGCAGCTCAGAGAGTGAATTGTTGCTCGGAAGCCAAATTACTGGTTACAACACGTAAATAAAACAGCGCTCGGGGCCAAGTGAGCACGCCGGCCTGCCTGGACATGTGGGTGACTAATGGCTTGGAATTATCTGTAGCATGTGGGCCGTCTGTCAGCACTATCAGCTGGTAAATAGCGCTGGTCAAGCCTGCCTCCTCTGCACACAGCCACCCACCTGGTGCTGTGGAATTATGGGAACTCTAGTTTGAGTGTGTGCGTGTTTTGGCTTCCTTTCAGTTCTTTTTACAGGGAAATTTCTCTCGCAGAAGAAGCGAGGAAGAAAAAGGTGTGAGACTCATCCGTCTCATGTAAGTTGCACGCGAGACATCCTGTTTATTTAAACTAAATTAACCCACTAGATTGCCCACTGGAATAATTTCATCAGCTTAATAAGAATTTCAGTCCCAAACATCACCCTTGAAACCTATTTTGTTCTACTGCATCAGTTTTGAGAAAATTACACTTTTTTTCTATCCATTAACTCAGGACACATGCCGGAAGACACAGAAGCATCTGTGTTTTCTGATGCTGAGAGCGTCTTCCTTCTTCCTCTCCAGTGTGTTTTATATTCAAGTCTGCTGCAGTGGACACGACTCAGATCATAGCAGCAGCAGGGAGGACTCTGGCTCTGCTGTTACATTTCTCTCTCTCTCTCTTTTAAAAAAAAAAACTGAAATGGGTGCCTGGATAGCTCACCCGGTAGAGGAGGCACCCATATATAGAGGCTTACTCCAAGATGCAGCGGCCGCCGGTTCGACTCCGACCTGTGGCCCTTTGCTGCAGGTCATTCCCCCTCTCTCTATCTTTACATGTCTTCAGCTGTCCTCTATCAATAAAGGCTTAAAATGCCACAAAAAAAACAGAAACCGACCTTTGGCTCGGTCCAGTAAAAAACGCCTCGTCAAGCTTTGAGTGTTCACAGTGTCCTCTGTCTTCGCTGGAGATGAAAGACTGCTCACATCCAAATGACCCTAGACCTCATCTTGCAACTTCAAATGATGATAACAACTGTATCTGCGACAGAACAGTCAGCTCTCTTTTTCTCCATGTATATCTGCAACAATGAAAAAAGCTGACAAGACACCTATTCTTCTCCTCCCTTCTGTTTCATGTCTCCCTTCAGTGTAACACAGTGTCTAGGACAGAAACGACTGCCATGAACTTTGACCCCTCCCTACATTTTTTCTAGCCGGCTGTGACGCTAAGTAGAGCATGACAGGCTGATGTGACAAGGAGGTGTCAGTGATGTGACAGCTCTATCAAGCTGAGCGACTTGTGTCCCGCAGAGGGAGGTGGTGCCGAGGTGTGGATGTGTCTAAGGCGATCACACAGGTAGAAGAAAAATAAGGGGGGGGAGTTCATTTAGCCATTTGCTGCTACATAAAGCCCTGCCTGCCCCCCTGGTGAAACATGAAATATTCATCTCATGCATAATTTGGAGGGAAGGCTTTGAAAGGATCTGTTGTAGATCCTCCTTCATTACAGATGAAAAACAAAGCTCATTCCACCCCCTCCGGTCGCAGATAAACCCCAGACTTTATTCAGCATTTGTCTCCTGCTGGTTTTTAGCCAAACACGGCGTTATGAGTTCAGGTTGTCTCTCCATCTCTTGTGTGTCGTCTCCATGAATACCTTGATGGAGTTGGGCTTTCCCTGCTGCCTTTCCTGCTACAGGTGACAAAATAGCAATCTTTTGGGATTTGTTTCCCATCTCAGCGTTGCTACAGTCAGCAGTCTGCAGCAGACAGCGTCTCCGGGGCGACGGCTCTGACATATGTATCTGTCACTCGGCCTGCCGGCTCACACGCCTCACTCAGTCTGTCCTGTTAAATTAGTCAGTGTGTGTGTGTGTTCTTGTTTAACTATATTCGTGGGGTCCAAAAACTGGGAATAGAGTATACTTGTGGGGTCCAGACAGCTTTGTGGGCCCAAAATGCTGGACCCCACAAGGTTAAAGGGCTTTTTGAGGGTTAAGACTTGGTTTTAGGATTAGGGTTAGAATTAGGTTATGGTTAGGGTGAGGGTAAGGGTTAAGGTTAGGCATTTAGTTGTGATGGTTAAGGTTAGGGTAAGGTGCTAGGGAATTCTTTATGTCAATGACGGGTCCCCACAAAGATAGTGAAACGCACTTGTGTGTGTGTGGGTCTTTAAACGCTAGATTCATAAAGCTTATTTCAGGGTATTATTAGTCAAATTATTTTACTGCACTGGCAAATGAAGTTTGAAGTTACTTTCAGAGAAATATTTGTTTGCTGAAGTTTGTTTTTGTGGTGTTTTCTGATGTCTTTTTATTGCACTGATCAGGTGTAGCACTCCTAATCGTTGTATTCTCTACAATGACAATAAAGCTTTCTATCTGTACTCTTTAGTCAGTTTCTTGTGCTGCTGTAACACTCCTCTTTTATCTTTTTCTTTTGTCATAAGGATTTTTGAGAGATTAAATAATGTAAGCTCTATCTGGAATAAAGTCTCCATACTGTACCGTAATCTTATTTTTTGCAGTTGTGTTGGCTCATGCGAGTGTGTCCTGTGTCATCTGTGGAGAAGCCCTGGGGTGTTAGAAACAAGCCCAGTGGACGATTTCTCTGCTGCTGCCTGAACAACGACCCCGTGAAGTTCACACACAGAATATGTCAACAATTAAAAGAGGTGAAAAGTTCACTTCTTTTCTACCTATTTTCTTCCCCTCATTTATTGTTCCCCTCTCTCTTCTACAGTCATGCTGTCGGGAAGAAGCCAAGTGTTTCTCAAGACTTCCTGAGGAAGTCACGACTGCCACAAACATCAGCAGTTACCCTAAAAAAAAACACACGTTGACCGGGTCTGATCCGAGAACTTCCTGAGGAGGGGAATGACTTCCTGTCAGCAGAGGAAGGGATGATTATCTGCACCCAGTCAGGGGCCACGTTCAGCCCCAACAAAATGTAGCAACATGTTTTTTTGAATTATAAGACCACGAGTTTACAGACACGTCTCTGCTGATTGGGTATCACCTGTGACACAGCCAATAAACGAGAGATACGCCCATCAAACGAGAGAAAACATATCTCAATGTTTCCGAGGAAACCTATCATTCAACCAGGAAACCGTAGCAAAACGGTGCACACCGTTTTGAGATTGAACGTGCCCCAGCAGACACATTGACCGAATCTGATCTGAGGACAGGAATGACTTCCTGTCAGCAGAGGAAGTGATGATTATCTGCACCCTGTCAGGTTCTCGGAGCACCACACCAGGTAAAGCTGATTCCCAAATCCCTGTCATTGTCTCGCAGAGTTCCAGGGGAGGGCAGGGATTAGAAGATGAAGTCCTGTCTGAGTCTGAGCTAATCTCTGGATGTTTTAACATCCTTATCCTCATCTAACATCCTTATCCTCACTCAGTTTCCCTTTTATCCCGCTGTGATGCAGCAACAGAGCTGTTATTCTCCCTGACGATGACATGATGGGAAACATCAAATTCCTGCAGGTTGTCTTTCAGTGTTTGGACAATAACAACAAGATAAGATCTCTGTGAAGACAGATTTACTGTCACAATTGATAGACAACCAATCTTCCTTCAATGCTCTCTCAACAGAGAAAAGACTAAAATCCACATTGACTTTGTCATACTGCTCCTTTATCTTGACAGAATTGGATTCCTTCCTAGCTGCAGCGGATTTACACCTGATTATAGGTGACGTTCTATTTCTCCTTTTTTATTGACTTTTTATTTACTATAACTCAGCATGCGGGAGGAATAAAGTACACTTAACTGCACGGACACATTAATGATGCTGACTTTGAAAACCTTCCAGATTGTTCTGGCCAACTGTGATGCAAAGTAGATGGTGATAAAAGGTTTGACAGCAACAAATTTAAACTTGAGCTCGACTGCATCCTGCAGGGATTAACCTTTATACACAATTACTAGTGAAGTCAAGTTTTACCAAACAACAGATAACACTTTCTAAAACTGGCATATTTGCCTTTGTTTGAGACTAGACAGTGTAGAAAACATTTGGATAAAAAGAAGGGAAGGAAATATGACAAAGGTCCCCAGCTAAAATTATACCATATTACAGTTACAGTATACTGTATGGTAGGCGCCGGAACCATTATGCCACCAGGATGCCCCATCTACAGAAGAGGATTAGGGCCAATGTAAAAAATATATTTGACTTCTGAGTATAAAGTCAGAAATGTGAGATTAAAGTCATAATTCTGAGAATAAAGTCATAATTCTGACATTCTGATGTTAGACACCTGTTTTGGGTTTTAGCCGCCACCCTATATCGATCAATAAACCAATCAGGGCTTTATTTTCTTATACATGAAAGATGTATAAGAAACTACCACTACATTTCAAAGGTTAATATTTAACTTTTTACTCAGCCAGAATAATCTGACAGTTAGTTACTTTGCAGCAGTGGTGGACAGTAACTAAGTACATTTACTCAAGTAACATTACTGTACTTAAGTACAATTCGGAGGTACTTGTAGCATACTTTTACCGGAGTATTTAAATATTTTGCTACTTCATACGTTTATTCCACTGCATGTATTTGACAGTTACTAGTTAGTATGCAATTTCCGATCAAAAATACAAAATATAATCAACAAATAGTGATGTATTATTACAGATTATAAGACTTTATTGATAGGAGGGGGGGGGGGGGGAGTATAAAAAGCAGTATACAGTATAAAGTCATTTCTATCAGCTGCACATTTACTTTTACACCTTACTTTAAGTAATATACACATTAATGTATCAAAAATTCTAATTCAATAATATAATATACATTATTCTGAAATGGGCCATTCTGCATGATGAGTACTTTTACGTTAAGTATATTTTGATGCTACTCTTGTACTTTTACTTATAAGTATCATTCTGACTGCAGGACTTTTACTTGTAACAGAGTTACACTGGGGTAATGTTACTTTTACTTAAAGGGGCTATATGTAACTTTCAGTTAGAGTTGATTCTAGCAACACAGTTTTTACCACAACTGCTGTCGTAAAGGTCTTTTCTTTACAGTGCTGTATTACCCACTGTAGATTACTGAGTTTGCGTTACCAGGAGGTCATATAGTCGCGATGAATGTTTTGCTCGGACAGAAAATCATTCATTTACAATAAGAGAATATGTTACAGATGCATCGTTGTATTTCAAGTGTTAATTTGAGCCGGAACACTCGGACGTTGGATCCGGCACTTCCTGTGTCACTATGAAAAATGAATTGCCTAAATGAAAAAAATAAATTATGGTTTGTGTAGTGTTCAATGTTGTTATATGTCTTGTTAGTCTTTATTCCCCACAGTGCTCGAAGTGGGCCGGTACTCACCGGTAGGGGAGAGTGGGGTAAGATGAGTCAGTGGGTAAGTTGACCCACCCCCTGTTTCTAGGCAACTATGCACATTTGGCGTCATGTGACCATACATTCTGAAGGACTCCATAATTTCTATTTTGCTGTGAAGAGGAGAAGCACATGGGACAAGAGGTAAGTTGTTGTTTTTCACAAAAACACTTTTTTGCTTGTTAAAGTTAATTTTCTGCATAGCAGGTATACTAGCTGTTGTGCCAAAGCAAATGTATCTAGGTCTAAAGTTGTGTATGGTACATGTTGGTGATCAACATATAAAACCATGTGAA